>CABFWB010006839.1:0-10195 GCA_902151455.1 Timema bartmani
TTCATCAAAATCGGTCCAGCCGTTTAGGAGGAGTTCAGTGACATACACACGTACAGAAGAATTATATATATAAAGATAAGTATGGTTTATGATCTTATCAATTAAATTAGTCCGTTAGTAGCAAGTGTGCTAAAAATAAAAATTGAATAGTCAAACAGTGACCTGGTGGTCTAGGGGTAAGGTGTCTGACTTCTGTGCTGAGGGTCCGGGGTTCAATCCTCGGTCCTGGCACAGATTTATCTGATTGCCCCTAGACCACCAGGTCACCTACTATACTATTAATAGCTAGTAAACACATATACGCTTTCCTCCTAAGAAACAATTATATGCCTACAACTTTATTTATCATGTAAAATACTCGCCAAATATCCATTTTAAACAAAATAGTTAAAAATATTTTTTTTTAAATTGAATGTTCAAAAATCAGTTGTCAGTAAACTGCCCTAATTTTAGGTCTTAAATCAAAATTGAAAATACGCCTCAAGGTGTAACCATAATATAATATAATATAATATAATATAATATAATATAATATACAATTATTAAAGTTTGAAAGAAATCCATCAAATTGTTTTATCTTGAGCCCCAGGAACATACAGACAGGCAAGGGGTCAGACAGAAATACAAAACCCACCTTTTTGTTTTCGAGGGCACATAAAACGCAAAGATTAGACATAATATCGAGGTTGAAAGTGTTCACGATCCCAAATTAAAAATGGTTTTCTTTGGCGACAAATACATATATCTATATATGCTAAGACCTAAATATTGTTATTTAAAAATTGAGATGATATAATTTCAAATTAATGAATTTATAAATGTGAATAGTAGGGATTGATCTCTGTACAACAGAAGACCCTAGAGAAATCATTTACACTCTTAGAATAACATTTATCTTATAACAAATTTTCGTTAAATTTAAAATATTAACTGACTCAATAATTGGACATTTAAAAGAGTCAAATGGTCAAACTATCATTTATAACATATTAAAATTCCAATGTAAACGTAGTTTAATACAAGAATGAAAAATAAAACTTATTTAAACCAACAAATTAAAATAAAGTTAACATCTCCAGTAAAAAGTTTTTATTAAAATATATCAATTAAAAATTAGTTAGAATTAATGAAAAGGTTGAGTTATATCTAAGTCTTATCTGAAATCAACGTCCCATTACTCCTAATTGGTATTCCAGATCAGATGGAGAAATCTGGAAGCTTAATCCAACATGTTTCGGTACTTAATTAACGTACCATATTTATGGAAAACTGAAAAATTGAAATTAAAGAATTAAGTAATATATGTTAAAGAACAATAAGGCTAAATTGAGTAAAATAAGTAAATTAGAAAATGTAAATTATGAAAATGAAAAGATTATGATTGAAAAATATTTTTAAACAAACAAACTTACGTCTTCATTGTTAATCATAATCTTTTCATTTTCACGTCATTTGACGTCAACCTGGCTTCGCCCACCATCTTGTGGTGTAGCACTAACAACAAAACCTAATGCAATCGTTAGTGTTACGTTAGTGCTGCTCAGCAAGAAAAATAATCGTTAGTGCTAATTTATATGGAAGCTATAATCCAAAATCATTGGTTGGGTCAGTTGACTCGCCCAATGATTTTGGCTTATAGCTTCCCTAAAAATGTAGCACTAACAATTTTTTTTTATTGCTGAGCAGCACTAACGCAGCGCAAACGATTGCATTAGCTGCGGTCAATATATTAGTGCTTTCATGTGTGGGGAAAAGTTTATGCACCTCATTGGTAGAGCATTGACGCGCAAAGCCAATGTTCCAGATTTCGATTCACGTGTCCAGGTTGTCTTAATTGAATACAAATATGTTTATCAATAAAATAATCTCCAATTAGTTGCAGGGCATGCAAGAGTTGGAACTGATGAAAATAGTAACGCGAAGACTGACCGTGTGTGGTCTCGTTGTAAATATTCATGCATACTCTCAGTCCTAAGACCGACATCCGTAAATTACTCTTAAATTAATTTATTTTAGGAAATTCATCCCCATATAGCAATTTAAAATAATTATAACTATTTTTAAAAATCACTCATTTGTAAAGTAGGCCTAACCTTTTATTTTTATTTTAAAATAAAAACCAATAAGTATTTTTTAAATTAAAATATTGATAGTGATTAATAGTAAATATGTTATGAGTTAAATAGAGTCTTTGCTGCTGCCACCTACCAGCCATGTGGCACCGCAATTAATAGGATACAATTCAGGATTTTGTGAATATAACGCAAATAATAATAGTGGATACAAATCAGGATTTGTGTTAAAGTCGTTTATTTGAAAACTGTTTGGATGGAGACCATTCAGCTCCTCCAGTGTAATGTGTACCCTCCAGACACAGGTAACCCAGCTAGTCTGAGAAAGAGGGGAAGGGTCTTCATGGAGGAGGTAAGAACTGTCAGACGAGGCCACAGATTTTATGCTTGAGTGTGTCAAGCTAAGATCCAACCTGCTTCACAAAATAGCTTCAAATTCACCGAGTAGGCAACTTCGTTAAACAAAGCCTCCTTTCAGTATTCCACACACAAGACCTCATACTTGGGAGAAAAACTCCAGATTCAGGGGAAAAAGAGTGGAACATTTTCCATACAAAAAAAATAGCATGAGATCGGAGAGGGAGTCCAAACTAAACAAACCTAACTCATTTGTGGAAATATACACCCTCCTTTCCACATACCATCCTAACACATATTATAGTAAATATTATTTTGTTTCAAGACTTATGTGAGAATTTATAAAGTTTCTATTTATTATATTTCTTTGTAAAGAGCGCCTGGGTTTTTAAGCAGTATTTTTAAATAAATCAAAATTATGTTTTAATTAAACCTTAGTGCTAAGTTGTCTATAATTTTTAAAGAACTAACATGAATTTTATCTAATATTACAACAGAATCATCCTCCCTTTCTAAATGGCCAAACAGTGAATTTTTCTAGTATATCACCAATTTTCTGAATTAACTAGACTATTTAATATAATATTGCATGTTTCTACTATTTTATTAACTTTGTTACGTAACATTTGATGATCACCCTGAAAACAAGGCCTGAGGAATGCGCCTTTTGAGCCACCGCGACTGGCATGTGCCAGCGCCAGTGACACTTTCAACTCTCAAAGAGTGCATTGCGAAGAACTAAATCAAACTTTCAATATAAGACTAAACAGAATAATCCATAATCTTATGAAATAAGATATCGCTTTTATTTTTTTATATAAAAAGTAACAGGTAACTTATGTAATAAAATTTGTTAGATATGAGACAAACTAGTAGGCTATTAAGACTGCCACGACATAATGTAAATGTATTGCTAGACAGCTAAATATGTTTATGTAACAGTCCACAAAGGGGAAGATCGAAGTCCAATAATGAATTATTGTTATGTAGACGTTGGGATGGTAATAAATTAGTATAAATGGGTATTGTTGAACTGTTAGGGAAGCGGTAGGTCTAAATGTTTATATTCATGTCAGTGGCAAGGTACCGGTTACTAGTGTTGTGTTGCCCTTCGTCCGAATCTATCTCTAGCATAGATTTACATAAACATGACGCTTCTTAGCTGCTAATACACTTACCTCACCACGAATAAAAACACTTTTTCGTAAGAATTATCACAAAACCTAAGAACATATATTTTCTTATGTGTTTAAAGTAATTTAAATAATTGACACTCAACATTTTCTAAATATTAAAATCATTACTAACAAAATTCCATTTAAATATTACTTTGATTTGTATATCTGAATCAATTGAAAATATGCTGCCATTAAGAGGAAATATAACTGCATTTACTTGGAGGAAAAGTGAAAAGCCATTTTAGGCACAAAAAAACCTACAGTACATCCAGCAGAGATTTAGAACCTGGATCTATATGTCATCAGAAAACCAGGTATTTAGTCCACGTGAGGGTGAGAGTCAAAAATGAATAATTGGTAAACTAAAATAGGTATTTTAAATGATTTTACTAAAAATTCAAGTTGTGTCGACTGTGTTTAAATGTTTTACTGTCGATCTCGTGGAATCGATTTAAAACATTTCTGAGCTCCCTACTCACTCTTTATCATTCTTCCAAAAGCAATTTATTTGAATATAGCTACGATATTTAATTTTCCGCTGGCTTTTTCCAAACTACTATAGTATTTAAAAACCAGTTGGCTTATTTAAACAGAACCGTCAATAAGGTAACAGAAAAATAAAACATCGAGTAAAAATTAATAAAAATAATCGAATAATATGGTAGTTTAAATTCAAATTATTTTTGTTTGTTTTAGATTGTGAACTGTACAGCCAGCTCTGCTTTGTGTTCAAATAGCCTAAAAATCATTTGAAAGCGTAAGGTCGATTTTCACGTAGCAAAAGCGAACTGTGTTTTGAAAATGACTTTAAGGAGAACATCTATTTTGTATTGAAAAAAAACAAGTAAACATTCACTTCACAAAGTCGATTTTCCTCAGCTTTTTGAGAAGGGAGTGGTCATCGAATGAATCGGCCAGTTCGCAGCTGTAAGAAGTATCTAGTTAATAGCTACCAGTTTCATTCGAATAGTTGTAAAATAATCGAACGAATCTATTATTCAGAATAATCGAATTATTTGATTAAATTCATTCGATTATGTCCATCACTACTTTCACCTTTGGGTTGACAAAGATTTTGCCTGCAAGCAAGTTATAGTAATACCGACCAAGTGGCCACCGCCATTAGTGATGATAGTGCCAACATTTATGAACAAAGGGTGTTATCTACTTCTTTATTAATGTAACCCACTTCGGTGGCCGTATGGTCTAAGGTGCTACTCTCACGGTAAACTAGACCATCGATGACGGGGTAATTGAGGTTCGAATCTCGATTGGGTGTACTGAACCTGATTTTCCCAAAATAGTTTTATATTCTCACTCTACGCAAATTCGGGTACACTTCCTCTAAATATAACCTTCCTGATCCCTAAATCTATTAGTGTAATTAGTAGACTACATAAACGAACAACCCAAACGGAGGGTAAGACTGGTAACAAGTGACTCTCCATTTGTCCTGATGAGGCTGAGTTTGACCCCGTTCCAGACCCACTGCTTCACAGATACATATTGGAAGCGCTGGGGATAGAACCCGGGAACTAAGTTCTATTATTGTTCATTTCTTTTCTCATTCACCAATACGTACGAAACATTCAGGTCTGTGATATCCTCACTCCCTCACAAGCACCCACGAAATATTCATGTAACTGACATTCTATCCAACTCCCCCGGCCCCCCTCCAGCACATTCTGGTAGTACTCCATCCAGTTCCCAGTTCCTCCAACGCCCTCTCTACATCCATGAGCCAAGCATAAACCAGATGGTTCAATACGCTATATTCAGAAATGTGTGGAACCCTAGCAAATACTCGGATACACCTTCGACCATTTCCTCAACCACTTCCTCACGTACCCAATCACCCATGGAACCCTCCCCACCCTCAGCAACATAGAGCTTCCAGCCAAATCCTTTCATATCTGTATTTGTCATGCTATCGAACACTCCAAACTGCTTCGTTCCTATCCTAGACGGTTGCACAGACGATTTCTCAGCGACCATAAACTCCTCACCCTAAGATTCGACTCTTTTCTTCCCCAATCCCTTCATTATCCCCCACCAAAGCGCCAACCCTCGACACTTCTCTGAGAAAACCTATGGGATCTGCTGTTGCCCACATTGTTACGAAGACATTCCCATAGATATGGGGAGACATGCTTATCATCTACTAAAGCTACTTCACGAAAGATCCGTTTTATCGAGCGGGAAGAACTGGCCAAAAATCCATCCAACATGAGTAGAGAAACTTTCCAGACAGTAAAACAACTCAACAATCAACATACATCGTTTGAGCCCACAATACTCCTTAATCAGAAAGCTAAAATTACACAGAAAGCTAAAATTACACATCTTTGCTAGCGAGGCAAACAACAACAGCAGCGATTTATTAACTATGTTTGATAATATTTTAGGCCTACATTTTATTATTTTGGAAATTAAAATTTATATAATCCTACTTTAAAGATGCTTCTGTATTTTGTGTTGTGATGTGACCTTTTGACTGCTCACCACCATTTGTAAATATAATTCCAATGGAAACTTTTCAGGACTTTAGTTTGGCGTTTATACTCCATTTTAGCAGACATCTACCAAGTTAACCTTCAGGGACTGGCGCTAAAATAAATAACATGAGGACTGGCACCATTGCATTCTTGCAACATATTATACTGTTCTAAATAATACTAAAAACGCATACTTTAATACATAATATTATTAATGAAGCAATATTATTAAATAAACATTTGAATAATATTTAATTTTTGTAAATTTTACTAAATTAAATTAAATTACAATATTGTTAAAATGTTAAAAAACTGCTTAGTATTAGAAAAATAAATAAAACATATTGTAAGTCATTATTTTATATTTCTCTGTATTACAAAATTACTAACAACTTACTTCTACATTATTACTGTATTATTTTATTTTAAACAAACGGCGACAATGGCCAATAGCCCAGACGTATGACATCCCGAATGGCACCGTTGCTTATTCACAGCATTCCTGCATGGCGCGAGTTAAAACTCCCGTATTTAAAAAGAATAAACACACAGCAGGAACTAATTGAGGAATACTTTAAGGGGATCCGACCTAATTACATTTATTTCTCAAAAATATTACCAAAAAATACATTTGTTGCGAAAATGCAGCATTGTCAGTCACGAAAGGTTAAATCTGTCATTTGTGAATATTATTTCAGTTATACAATTCAAAGTTTTTGCTTGGCTTTTATGTTGCACTCTAGCAGACGTGTGGTGAATTAATATTCCATTTGTGGATATAGTTATGGTGGATACTGTTCATGAATCTCATCATATGTTGGTTTTCTAGAAAAGATTAGATAAATACAATTTATAGAGGATACTTGTCAGGATTATTAAACACTAAATTGTTCGCCTGGAACAAAATTCTAAGACGTAGGTAGCTATTCCAATTTTTCTAAAACTGACACATAGTAAAAATCTTGAACGAATATTATTCTGTTTGGATACTTTACAGCTCTCCCAATTACAATGTGAAGTATAGAGCTCGCTCCCATAAACATAGAACAGAAATTATTGTTCATATTACCTTCATTCAAAGACTTAAATAATGTTATTACAATAAGTTTTTTTTTTATGTTTCAGTTGTCCTGGACACAAACCGGTGGTTCCATCAAACACTGATCGTTTCGGATGATATGAGTATTACGATTGGAGCAGAGTACGACTAGTATAAAAATAAAATAAAAATAAACAAATATATACATTAAAATATTGAATTTACCCTAATAAGTGTAAATATATAAATAAAAGAGTGCCATAAACATTTATCTAAGTATCATTATTTTTAATATTAGGCCTAATGGGATAGTTTACGTTTTTCGAGCTTCTAACACTCTAATTTTTATAAAGGTACTTAAATGACAAAACCGAAATAAATTGCTCAATGAGCGTTGCTTGCTAGTAGTAACTTAACTCAAAACAAATTAAACATGTTTCACATTATTTTCACTAATTATTTTATTCACAACAAATTGTGGTATTCAATCAAAAGAAAGAACGCACAGTAGGCCAATATAGATCAACCCAATAGTATATATCCTGGGGACTATGAGCCCACGGGATCCACGGTCAATAACAATTTGATTCTAAAAGGCCCAATATAGCTAAATGCAACGAAACCCACCACTATAGGCCTACAACTTATCCATACATGTTATAGCAAAAAATAAGTGGTACGGAGCTCCGCAAGGACTTTCTCACTCCATTGTTTAAAAATGGAGATATCTACTCAAAACTCATAATATATGTTAAGCAAAATAATATCCATTAGCAAAACCGAGCAAAAATTGCGTTATACTTACGTTAAACATTTTTTGACTACCGGACTTAAATTTTATGATTTTCTTTTCAAAGAATTAAAGTCCTCATTATTATATTTGAAGAAAAAAAAAATCGATATTGGTTCCATAAGGGTCAATATTTCCTATTAAAATTTCGACTTCCAGTTAAAATTTTCAACATTTTATTAGGGGTTGCACATCTTATGGTTATCGCATTTTTATTAAATCCCCCATTTATAAATTTAAACCAATAAAAAAGGTAAATATTGAATATTGAGTCTAAAATTATAGAGACAGATCATTGATGTACAAATATTTCCCCTAAGAGGTTAAAGGAAAAAGAACAAAAGCTTTTGAGAGACTTATTTATTTACTGTATGGATATAGAGAATTATTGCGTTAAAACTTAAGATTCGGATGGACATATCGAGGTCTTGCAAATCTCTCTTCCAAATAGTACTTGTATTATCACCTCACTAGAGATGCGCTACTGTAGCTATGGCAGTCACCACACCTACTCCTCTCACCCCTCCTATACTTCACCCCTTTCAAAGTGTTCTTACATTTCACAGTTAATCTCATAATCCTTTCAACTTTGTTGTTTGTTACACAACAAAAAACAAGCTGTCACCGATGTATTCTCCAAGGAGTGATGCCGAGTTTTGAGCCATAATCTAGGTGTTTTATAGAATAACATCCAAAGTCAAAGGACAAGGGATCGAATCCCTGTAAAAGTACAAGTTTTCTTAGTTATCTTAGGAAATCATTACTTACAGTCAATTGTGACATATTTATTTAGTTTATCTATTACTGTAGGAGTATATAAAAATATTTTTTCTTTCCTATATTAAAAAAAATATAACCATTTCTTTTTGGTTTTTCAGTGACATAGTTTTTACAGTCGCTACTTGCGCAAACTATTTAAATACATGGTATAAGGTGGTTAGAATTAAAATAAGTGCACCACAATTTGTTTGTACAGAAGATATAAAAACCAAAGCAAAAACCACACTTTGTTCTAGAAGATAGGCTGTTAAAAAAAATTGGAAATATCTTAAAAAATATAATGAATCAGAAAAAGATAGCCAAAGTTGGTGACAAATTGTCATTTTTTAAATGTTATTTCAATTAAATAGAATGTACACACTTTACGCCTACTTTACTTTATTATTATTATTTTTGGACTTATTAATTTAAATTTCTATTATGGTATGGGAATTTTTGGTATCAGCGTGGTTAATTTGTAACCACATATCTATTAGTATTTTACCTATTAGGGGAACTTAACCTTTCTCCAATGCAAAGTAACTTCTGTTTCACCGCTTGGTGCCTTGCGTTTAATTGCCGTCTGTCTGATTAGCAGTTGATGTCATTTACTGAACATTTTGAGTATGTTAACTTTGATAGCTTAAATTTACATAGTATTATGTGGGAACCAAGAACTTTAACGTTCAGATATGTTATTATAACCTTAACTGATTCAAACTTACGTTTTGCTGTGGTGATAAACCAAATAGTTATTGTGTGGGTAAATAATACATTGATAGTTTAATTCTAAATTGTATTATGTGGAGATTGAGGACTTTAACATTAAGTAATATTCTTATAACCTTAATTGCTTTGAAATAACAATTTGATGGTACGAGAAGAAAGCTCTTAAACTATTACCATAGCGCTTTGTAACATTAATATCTTTGAATTACATTAAATTGCCATGGGAAAGTAGAACGCTTTAATTATTTAGATTTATGCTTTATTATTTAATTTCTTTGATATTCATTTTTAGGCTGAGTGCTTATGAATTTGGTACTGTACTATTAAACTTTGATGCATTTTAACATTTTTGTGATTGTAAGATATCTCCACGTACATCATCCATTATGTCTATTAAATTCAATTACGTTAGAGTACGTAATATTAGCGCAAGAGTGTAAGGCGCTTAGTAAAAGATTTTGACATAACTTCCTTGGGGACTTTAATTATTGTACATTCCAAAATCGTTGCCGCGAGACGGCGGATTTCTTATATTTTGAAAGTTATTACTGTTTCTTTAAAACATTATGATAGTACAAATAATTGTCACCAGGTGACTAAATATTTTAAATTGAGGTTAATTCAAATTCCGACCTTTGAGTCGTACCTTGTTGTTCAATATCCTTGATGGTAGTTATGATTGTCTCTTCTGGAAGCCGTAATATGGCAGATTATACCTCTAGTCAATATATATATATATATATATATATATATATATATATATATATATGTATATA
>CABFWB010006839.1:10343-29556 GCA_902151455.1 Timema bartmani
TATATATATATATATATATATATATATATATATGTATATAAATATATACATATATATATGTATATATATACATATATATATAAATATATATATATATTTATGAATTGTTATTGTTTATGTTTGATTCGTTGTTTCTCAATAAAAATATACTATTGTTCTAGTGTGACTCCTCAGCTATTATTTCTAAAAAAAAGAGGGGTTTCATCAGCCCCCCCATAGAGTAGTATCTCTACACGCAGCTCTAAAAACCCTTACCCGGTTTGGAAATATAATTTTTCCCCAGTTAATATTAATATTAATATGTTTTTCTTTTGTTTCAGAACCATCGCTAAATGTGACATACTGTTAGAGTTAATTTCATGAAAACCACGTGGTGTAAAGGATTGGTCAATATGTGTTGGAATTTGCCCTCGTGCTCCCCTCCAGGGAACATTAGAATTTGCTAATCTGCTTTTGCTTCTGAAATTACAAATAATTTCATAAACATGAGTACCAAGGTGTTATATCAAGCCCTTCTGTTGCGTGCGATGCATCCCATGAGCCCGCAGCAATGGGTCACCTTGCTGAAAACGGTAAACAAAAAACTGTTTGACTATTTTTGCGAGTGTGCCTACAACATATTAAAAGGGAGGTTGCCTTTTAAAACTGCGCATAAGACAAAAATATGTGATCACATGCAGATGTTAAGTAAGCTAGTCAAACGCGGAGCATACTGGAAGAAGAACAGGTGATTATTCTTCCAGAAAAGAGGAGATTTTATACCCTTACTCTTAGCCACATTAATCTGCGGTGTCCTGGAATCCTTATTCAACAAGTATATAATGGAACACAAGAAAAAAAATATTATTGTAACTGTAATCATAACACTGTTACAAGAAAAACTACTAACATGTGGTATATGCCAAAAATCTAGTGTTCTCTGAGCTGGTCAAAAAAATAGAAAAAATCTTCGCATCAAAAGTTTACGACAAGTCTAAATGCACTTTATACCAACAAGTGCTACAGCGCTATCTGCATTTTAGTCAGAATACTCCGCCAGCTGAATATATTACCAGAGCTACCACTGAAGTGTCAGTACTTCCCATCCCGGTGCTATTCAATACTGTACACATACAGTCACTTAAAAAGGGTAAACCTTTACTAGAACATATTATTTCCCGATGCGGTATCTATTGGGACGCAAACGGTGAAGTGAGTATTCACTGCACGCCTCTCTGTGGATCCAATATTGTGGATTTAGTCAACGATCTGGTCAGAGTATGAAGACATAGCGTGCCGTTGGGGTGGTGAGGGTTTATCACGACGCTCCAAAAAAATATATGTCCCGAAAGAGTTTATTGTAAGTCCAAACCACTTAGAGCCCATTAAATATCTGACACCCGTACCCAAACCACTTACACCGTTGCAATGCCCTTCGCCGAAAAAAAAAGAATTGAAATGGGTGGAAGAAAACCGGTGGCTGCCTTTCCTTGTATAATGGAATGTATATCCGACATCTACTACTACCCTTCTCATCCTGCAAGGTTTATAGGGGCAGCGTCACTCATAAAGGTGGGCAAAAAATATCCAGTCACATTACGAGAATGGCTTCCTGCGCAGGATGCTAATACTTTTAACAAACCTGTAATTAAAAAATTTCCACGGCAACAATTACGTGGTGTCAAATATTTACGATCTCTGGAAATTCAATTTCAACAATATGCGAAGTCCCATTAAATACAACTTTGGTGCCGTGTGCCGACTCACCATTATCATCTTGTTTATAAAGATGGCCTGGGTGAGGATGCTTCCCTCCAAGACGGGGAATGTTGTGAAGGATGCCTTTCAGCACCTTTTCAAAACAAAGTGGCCATAAACTTCTAAGTTCATAGATGGACAAGGGGACCAAGTTCACGTCACCTCTAGTCCGGCAATTTCTCAATAAGGAAGGCATGTATTACTGCACCACCCATAATTAAGACGTGAAAACAACCATCGTTTAAAAGATCAATATAATTCTAAAAGGGTGCCAAAAACAACACATATCACTATGAAGACGTCTTCCAGGACCTCGATGACGCTGAAAACGGTGCAAAACTTTCCAGTATCAAGATAGTGTTCGTTGACGTTTCAGATACCAAAATATCTCCGATTCAGAGATAACCTGTGCGCCAACCAGTGCCCAAACTCACATAATAAACAAAAGCTAAAAGTTAGTGACAATGTGTTTACTAGCAAATCCAAAATACCGTTTGAAAAGGCCGACGGGATCAATTGGTGCGAATAAATTTTCCAAATCATCAGCGTTGTGATGCAACAACCCATCGTCTATAGGTTGACCGTTCTTGATGGTGAAGAGATGAAGGGGGGCGTTTTACGAACTAAAATTGCAACAGTTACCTCTTCATGTAACCTTTAAAGTTGATAAAATACTATGTGTCAAGGGTAAAAACACAAGAACGAAAGTGTACATGCAGTGTAAATGCTACCCCACCAAGTTTAATTCTTTGATTCCTGCCAATAACTTCAGCACCCACCATGAAGGATCAGTTTACACATATTTGCTGAGAGACAGCTCTCTGGAATATTTATCCAAAAATACCCGAGTTAATTTCACCACAAAACTACCTTACCGACTCATAATCGATGGAGAGTAGAAATCCGCTCTCGCCGAATTTCGTTATCCTTGCTCATTCACCACCGTACCTGAGGGCCAGAATATTATATGGTGCAACTGGGTGGACGCTAATGGTGCGAAACAAATATTAATCATATCCCGTCTGCAAATTACAGGACTATCCATGACATGGTCAAGGCCCTAAACGATGTAGAGGTGCTTAAAAGAAATTCCGGAATTACATTCAAGTATACAAACTTTAATAAAAAGTGGAAATTGTCACTACTTCAATAAATATACAGCTGTTGACTCTATCTAGTCAACTAAGTCTACAGATCGGTTTCAAACCTAGGACTAATCTGATCAAAGTCTAAAAGTAACCGTACGCCACCAACAGTCTACTGTGCTTACCCTCTCAAATGTATATTTACACGGATATCGTTGAACAACAGCCCGTTGGTGACATTGTGGCACCACTTTTTTGTATCGTAGGTATTAACAACTTTAACTATGTCTACGGAACATATAAGACCATTAGCTATATTCCATTACACTACGTGCCCGTACTTAGAAGGGAAATTGAAAGCCTGGAAATCAATATAAGAACAGACACTGGTGAACCTGTGCCATTCGAGTTTGGAAAAGTTTGCGTGAAACTTCATTTTCGACTCTGCTCAACATGAACTGTCCTTACCAAAAATACTACGTCAACCGGACGTGTAACAGGAATATTTTCTATCTACCATGACGTTTCCTATCAATGTAAGCAAGAAATAGGAAGTTTTTTCTGCGGCTTCTTCAAGAGCGTCGTACCGTTGTTGAGAAGTGGTGCCACAGCCATTGGAAAACAAGCACTTCATACAGGTATCGATGTGTTCTCCGACGTCGCAAATCAGCGTCATCCATTCAGAGACCTCTACAACAGCGTTCCAGCTAAGCTGGAAAAAAATTGAGACGAAAGGTGGAGAAGAGGATTGACACACTGATGCCTGGCTCAGGCTATAAAGGGTATGGTAAGAAGTACTGACGTCAGTATTGTGTTGTTGGCTGACGTATAAAGGTAACGAATAAGAAGAAGAGAGAAGTGATATATAATTTCAGTTGAAATATATTTTCTACACCCCCAGTCCTGCGAGTGTTCCAACAGCAAGCTCGATCTCTTTCCGTTCCACCGATGCAAACCAGTCGCGAAAGTGGACAATGTAGCCAGTACAAAACTGTCTCTTCCCTCACCGATGATTCATCCATTGAATTTACCGTTATCAATCAAGGTGAGTTCTATATCGATCACAGACCATGCTCTATTTGAGGGTGGCTACCACTAAACCCGATAGTGGCGATTTCACTGAGGTGTATCAAATCGCTCCCATCAACAACTGGTTTCATTCATTATTAACACAGGTGGATGTGTTTTAAACAAAAAGCTTTTCTCATCGTCCAGCAACACGTATGTTTATAGATCAAACTTTGAGAAGCTGCTTAATTACAACATTGAATCTTAAATAACACATTTGTGGTTCGCAGACAGCCCTGTCACCTATGAAGAGGTTAGCGCCAACAACAAGGATTTGAATGTCATCGCAGTCTCTCTACAAAACTAATACGGTGGATTTTTGGGGTATCTACACGATGATGTGTTTAACCAAGAGAAATAACTTTATAACAGCACCGAGCTCAGAGTCAAGTTGGTCTGTTCCAGAGATGGGTTTATTCTTTTAGCTACCTCTGAACTCACATCGTTGAAGCTTGGCTTCTAGTGTAAGTGTCAAAGTAGTACCCTTTGTACTGTTGGAACATGAAAAATATTAAACCTAAGTCCCGCAAATTATCTCAGTACCCCCGTGGAAGTAAAAACACTCACTTCACCTACAGGTGTGCAAAGGAAATCATTGGACAACTTATTCACAGGACAGTTAACCAAACAATGCATCGTGTAATTCATATCCAATGCTGCGTTCAACGGAGATGCCATCAAGAACCCGTTCAGTTTTCAAATCTACGGTATGAACCATTTCTCATTGTACGTGGATGGGGAACAAGTGCCATCAAAACCATTACAGCCAGATTTTTTGAACGGTAGCTATGTCATATCCTACCACACACTATTTTCAGAAACGGGTATCCTTTTCACGAACGAAGGTATAACCATCACACGGGAAGCCCCTAAGGGATATCATCTCATGGCTTTCTATCTCACACCTTATTTTTCTGCCCACATCACATTGCATTGAATTTAACGAGGCATGGTTCTCTGAGCATCGAAGTGAGCTTCACCAGAGCTCTCACCGAGACCTTCAACTGTAACGTGGTGTACAGGGAGTTTGCCAACATCATCATCATCATTTACAAGAACAGGGTGACTTGGTGGTCTAGGGATAAGGTGTCAGACTTCTGTACTGGGGGTCCGGGGTTCAATCCTCGGTCCCGGCACAGATTTATCTGATTGCCAAACCCTTCCTTCACCTCTGGCAAGACGTGTATTAATCACAACTGGTGAATGTGTGGAATGCCAGGCCTCCACCGTGGTTTGGATTCCACGTTAAACTGTAGGTCCTCCATTTCATCTCACAATCACCCTATCATTACACATTTGCGTAAGTGCGTATAAACCGAACGGGTAGTAAGACGCGGTGCTAATAATAATAATAATACAAGAACAGAAACGTCGTGACTGGTTTTTGGAATTAATATAAGCGACTTACCGTCCCTCACCCGGTCATTTAAATCATGGACGTCATTGTAGACTTCCAGTGTTACATCGATGACAACAAAGAGTTTATCATCAAGGAACTGAGTGATTTATCTGTATGTGGTACATTATTTTAGCATTGGGTGTTAGGACCCTCTTACCCGCAAAGCAAAGCCAGTGAATGCGCTCGCCATAACCAGTATTTTCAACCCTCTGTTTCCACTGGATGAAGAAGACGCAAAGCGAGTCACCGTCGGCATGAGTGTCAAGAATCACTTTAAGCCCTTTGTCCAATTAGAAAAATTTGGAGGGAATTGTGCGGTGTTTAACAGTATAGAGTGGGAATAATTGGGCAACTACAACTACAAGTCGGTAATATCAAAGTTTTTCAACAATACGTAGCCTACTCAGAAGATTAGTCTGACAAATCGTGAAATCACTTTTAGACGTATGTATGATGACCGTATAGTCGTCATCAGTGATAGACATAGCCGGACATAAATGGGTAGTCTATCTCGCAATTAGCCCGAGAGAAAGAAAAAAATACTGAGAAGTATTTTTTATTTTTCAGAATTTTAATTTCCCACACATTCGCGCACCCACAAAATTTAATTTTTAATTGCATATGAATTTAGTTTCCCACATTAAATGACGCAGAATGAATATAAGTTTGAGCCGCAAACAAATTGTCAACGTGATTTAATAGCATGATAAAATCATCTCGAGTGTGTTAAAGAAACCTGAGACTTTTAACAGCGTTAGCTCGTCCAGAGCTTGCTTTATACATGTATACTTTATGATACCACACGCCTCACTGTGAAGCGTGAGACTGTTCACGGTGTCTGTATTATAAAGCTCTGCAGTAGTCAGCTGTCCTCAACTAGCGGCCGAGCTTTACACACATCAACCGTGTACAGCATGGTGGCCTTTGCAGAGTTATTTGCTATATATAGAGATAGGCACCATTTTGTAGTAGTGAGAACGTGTGTTTAGATAATTTTGAACAGTACAGGAGTGTTTTTGAAGCCCAAAATTAGTTTCTAAGTTGTTTGTTTTCTCTTGCATTTAGAATGGACTATGCAAAGTCTTTCTTAAATGCATGGGCCTCAGAAAGTGATGACATTGTGATATTTAAAAAACTACCTCAATAAACATATTATTTTGTTAGTTGTTCATACAATTTTTAAATAAAATTTAATTTTTACTAAACTACCCTCATATAATTTTATAGTTTGTAACAAATGTTTACAATAAACTTCTCTTAAATAAAAAATCCCATTAATATTTTTTGTAACCACATCTGTTTAAAATATTTTAAATAATATCCAGCCATTTGTAAACTACCATCAACATTAATTACCGTTTAATTATAACTTGGAATGAAGATTTTCAATAAATTACCATTGATTATAAGAAACACATGTTCAATCGTAACTTTATCAGAATGTCATCCAAAAAGTGTTAATTAGTTTTCAATTCTCAGGTACCCATTTTAAATTAGTAAACTTAGACAACTATACATTGGCTTATTGTAATTTTTAAATTAATTAAATATATATACTATGATTTGACAACAAATAAATAATGTGTGTGCCCGTTTGAAACGTATATTTACTTACCCAGATTTGTCAATGCGGCGTTATCACTCATCTTGGCTTGCGTATTTAATACTTGAAAACAAGTTATACAATGAAAGGATTTAGAAAGAGGTGCTGATATTTATAGCTGTTACCAACTGGGAGTGCCGCAATTAGATGGTATATTCTTGTATCGACAAGTCAGCCGCAACTTTGGAACCAGGTATGAGTCATTCCCCTTGGTATATTTCTGTACCAACATGTCAATCTGTGGATCTGGTGCCATGTATGAGTCTTCACCCTTGGTATATTCCTGTAGCAACAAGTCGACCGACCACCCTGGCACCAGGTATGAGTCATCACCCTTGATATAATCGTGTATCCACATGTTGACCCACCCCTCTGGTACCAGGTATAAGCACAGAAATAGATTCAATATACGTTACTGAGAGGAAAATCCCAGGTCTTATTATTACATCATTACCAGGCTACCAAAGTCACCCGTGGTATATTTCTGTCTCGACACGTCGAGCCGCCAAACCGACACCAGTATGATTCATCAGGGTTGCAACATCACCCTAATGAGCGATTACGTCACCGGGAAAAATCATCACGGGGTCAAAGGTCAATTTGTCCTGAGGTATACCTCTCACTACTGATAATAAATGAGCCTTAATAACAGACTTTAAACGTTTTAGTATACTTCCTGCCTAACAACTTTCACATTACAATTGTATAAATGTAAACATGTTACGCTGGGTAGTCCTTAGTTCGTCTCTCGTCGTCTCTAGACAGTTGTATTCCAGCTGGCGAAACATGGCTTTTTGCACTACTACGACCTTTAGTTAAGTGAAAACCTCATATCAACATTAAAATAAACTATTTTTGCCAAAAAAAGTTTAATCTTTTTTATTATTTTAATTTTGTGACTTTAGAGTAAAACCTTTAGTCGGAAGACCGTGTCTGGCTTTGTGTTTGTGTAAGTTACTTACTCTTGTAGTTTTCGAACCAATTATTTAATCTCGACTAAACTGGGACACACAAGGACACTCATCGTTACACCAACCGTGTAGGTTATTGCTGGTTCATACATAGAAATCTAATCGGGGAAATTTCTAACATCGTGGTTATCAATGATCTTCCCATTTTATATGCCCCTGAACTCAATAAAGTTGGTTTTACAATTCTGTTTTGCCATCTGTATGTGTAACTGTACCTGAGGCTACAGCCGAAGTAGTTTTATGAATGTCTTAAAAACCCGATATTTAAATTATATCATATGGCCACGTCTCCAAGAGACATCATGATTTTAATTCTAGCTCCAAAATTAAGGTAGTTATAGGAAGACTTAATTTTAGAAAATTTTGAACTTATCGAAAATTTTCTTAACAATTTTGTTCATAATTATCATCTTCGGCGTGATTTGCATGATACATAGCACTACAGTATATACAATTGTTTTCTGAGAAAAATTACAGTATAGTTTTCTGATAATTGATTTTTGAAAATATGATTTATAAAAAAGTATTTCAAAACTTTTTTGAATTTATGTAAAAAGAATGTTTCATATGATTATTAAATTGTTTCTTTTATGAGGAAAAATTATTTAACTATTCATAACTGGTTTTTGAAAATTTTGTTCCAAGCTTCAATATTCGTTTCGAGAAATAATGTACAATTATGTTTTACCATTTATTTATTTTACTTCAGCATATCAATATTGGTTAAATAATTTCCATAATTTATAATGATGAACGATTGCTTCACTTATCAAAGTTAGCGTGTCCGACAATCATATTAAAAATGTCAGTAAAAACGTGAATAATAGTATTGAAGCATGTAGAATAAACTTATTACAAAAGTTATACATAAACTAAGAACAAATATATTTTAGATCATTTTAATTAAATTCTGAAGCGACATACACAAACGTACGATCCGTCAAGGTTGCAAAGTATCAACTTGCTGACTCAGCCCTGGTGGTCATACATTATTGCAAAGCAGAATGCATAGCTTTCGACTAAGGCCGGAGCTATGGAAGGACTTGATCCCATAAACTATTTCTTGACTGTTAGAAGGGGGGATGGTGTAGGGTTTATGTATTTTAATTAATTTAGCAATGCCCAAATGGTTTGGTATAACACATTAATTTAGTTTAAAAAATTATGTATTTTATGTAATATATATAAAATGCAATGCATAATATATTGTATATGATATACCTAAAATATATAAAATTAATATTATATATTTATTAAAAATAGGCAGTATATTTTTATATATATTTATAGCATATAAAATATTCTATACATACTATACATATCATATATAATGTATATTTATTTTATGCACAATAAATATATCGTATATATTTATGATGTATCAGATTATATAATTGAAATAAATTATATATAATATTATATGTAATATATAATATTATATGTAATATATAATATTATATGTAATATATAATATTATATGTAATATATAATATTATATGTAATATATAATATATATATTTGTGTATAATATAATATTTAAAATCCCCACTATATTATATACTATAGATGATATCTCAGATATGTTAAGTAATAAGATGTCATCTAACCACAACAAGCATAATAAGTTTAAATATTAATATAATTTATAACTATGTCATGAAATATGAAAAAACTATATTAGCGTATTTGTATGGATGATACAAAATAAATTTGAAAAAAAGAATTATATATATAAAATTACTTTTAATAAATATATATAAAACCAAATTGTACATAATATATTAACTTTTATTTTTGTGATGTATATAAAAATATGACTAAACATTCATAAAATATTGTCATTCATATATTCTTATAAATTTCATATCAATTTTTGTCTATTAATATAATAAACAATTTTTCATTTATTTATTGTTATTCACTTAAATGACCATACAAATTTTATTATACATATTTTAATTTACGTGTGTTTAAAAATAACTAAGATAAGTTTTTTTCGGTGTCTACCTATTAAAATAAAAATATTCGTCCCAAATTTTGATATATATGGTGAGTTAAGTTGCTTCTGACGTCAATTCCAAGTAAAAAATAAATAATAAAATATATAATTTCAGCTTACTCTACATGGCTAAGATGTCATCTAAGCCACGTAGAGCAAGGTTAGATTACATATCACCCCTGTATTTGTTTTTATACATTATTGAGGTGAGACAAGGACCTAGGCATCAGCCCTAGGCTTCGGGAGCTTTGGCCGGAAATTGATGCTACCTTGTAGGGAATAGATCACACTTTAATATCCAGCAAAACAGCGGCCGGTTTTGATTAAAGTTCACAACTCGTTTTTGTGCTATAGAAAATTCTATAAAATCTTACCCGAACAAAAAAAATTATAGTCATCAGGCGAGGCTGTCCTTCACGAGTATTATGACCTTTTTCCCGAGCCCGAACGATCAAAATTACGCCTTCAAGAGCAATTATAATAGTTGACGGTGCTACCACTAACGAAGGATTTAAGGGCGCCCATAATTCCCTGACGAAGAGTCGTATCGACGCCCGGTAGACGTAGTTGGCATCAAACCTCCACTCAATACATTAAAATGTGTGTGATTGGTCTAATGGATACTGAGGGGAAGATATAAGGCCGTAGCAAGAACTTGACTAAGTGGATGTTAAGTGGACACTAGCGTGGGTTTGATTGTGTCGTGTGCTCGGGACCACACTATCGGTACACTGAGCATTCACTAACGTTCTTACATACCGCCCATGGCCTATGAAAATAGTCCTTCAAAGCGGAGTCACACCTTGTAACAAATAAAGAAACACTTATGCTTTATAAGATAGCTAATTTATCAATTTAAAAATGATATTATTACCATATGAATCAGATTTCACGAGTGTATACATATATTATGCTATTCGAGTATGGTTTGACAGCGAGGGGGGAAGTCAGGGTTAGTTTCCCAGCCGAGCGTATTGAGCGTGTTTATTTACAACCTCGTTAATCCTATCGCACTAGCGTATAACTAAATGCACCTGTATCCAGGAGTGGTTTAAAAACGTTATTTATTATTAGGATATATTCTAACATCCTATTATTTATATGTTTTAGTTTCAAAACCAACTTTGAGATTCCCAACAAACAAGTAGTAAATATTCAAACATACAGCCAGCATTTAACCGGGGACTTGAACCTGACTTTATATATAATATTTAATGTTGATATAATATACACACAAAATATTTAATATATACTGTATAATATTTATGTATAATATATATCTATATACCTGGGAGGGTCACGGGCCGTTTACACGTGACCGTGTGAACCACGAGCTCTTTTGGGGATATTGGGGGTATATTGCAGGGTAAATATGAATAAAAATAATCACGGATCACCCAAGGTTTTGATTATTCAAAAAGACATTCACTGAATTAAATATAGAGCTAAACAATTCAACAAATTAAGCAGTCAAAATAATAGTCTGTAAATTAATAAACAAATGAAAACACAATAAATAGAATTACGATGAATAAATTATAACCAAGCAGTTCAGTTAATACTAGTAATTGTCTTTAAATTAATAAATAAATGAAAACACATAAAATAGAATTACATCAAATCAAGTAAAAAGCTTTTGATAAAAATATTGAATATCTAGTTAAATATCCAAATATCAGTTTCTTATAATATTCGTTCGCGGTACAATTTACATTCAAAGTTAAAGACACTCGCGGCCCCTCACCACTGGTCCCTCTGCCATACAAACTATACCGACACGCGTCACACGAACACTAGACTCGCTGGTCCACTACCGGACTCACTGGTTGAGAACCAAGAACTGACCACACCTGTCTATCACTGATCGTGTATATATAGAGGTGGTCTCAGCTAAGGGTCTGGAATCATCCACTTCTAGAATACTGGGCCAGAATTAAAAGGACCCAGACCCTCAAGGAGGGAGACAGATTTAACAGGGAGCACAGTTATGGTAAGCAATGAGAGCGCGCCGGACCCGATGTTAAACAATAATCTTGTTCAAATATGTTATCTATAATATAACTTATATGTATTAGCTGTATAGTAAGTATATATAGTATATATTAAATTATATATGGATTATATATTAAATAAATATTATCTACTTATCTAAATTATATCTAAAAATATGATAAATTTAATTACTTATTTATACATTATATCTAAAAAGGTTATATATATAATATAAAATAGATTATATATATATATATAATATCATGTATAATATATTATACATGATATTATATATTTAATTTATATAATATACTGTACATAATATTATATATCTAATATATAAAATTTATTATATATTTTATATATAGTATATTATACATAATATTATATATATTTAATATATATAAAATATATTTTATGTCTATTATATACACATTAATTATATATATATTATATATATATAGTGTACGTGATTCATATGATATATTAAAATATATGATATTAAATTCCATAAATATTATTTAATATATTATTAAATATTGTATATAATATATATTTTTATAATACTTACCATAATATATATATTTATGATACATATACTATATATAGCAAATATATAAATACATATATTACATAGTCATTAAATATGTATTTATTATATATTATGTATAATATAGTCCACATTATATGACAATAATAATTTAGTAAATCAAACCATTTATGTTTTGCAAAATGCATTAAAATACATAACCCCTCCTCCATCAGCCCTCTCAACAGATAAGAAATAATCTATCGATTTAAGGTCTTCTCTAATTCCGACTTTAGCTTTAAGATATGCAATCCGGTTTGCTATCATTTATGAAGTATAGCATACCAAAAGGGGTGATCCAGCAAGTTACTACACTACAGCTTCGACGGAGTGTACATAAAAGGTGGTTGGGGTGAGGAGAATGGGGAGGGGCTGTGGGGGAAAGTGAGTATATAGGCCAACTTAATATATGAAATATCTGTCTCTAATTTTAATCTCTTTACCCTCTAAAAACTATAAGTAAATAATCTGCTGAGATAGGGTAATTGAATTTTAGTTTTAGCACTAGAACAAAATAAAGTTACTGTAATGTAAGAGCACGGGCCTTTACGATCACCAACATGTCCCTTAGGACACAGTGAATATACAATTTTATGAATTCAGTCAGGATAATTTGAATGATTGGTTGAAGATTACTTCTGCTATTGGATTTATTAAAATAAATTGAAACAATACAACGGTAGTCATCGTGACGGGGGTTGGGGTTCACCTGTCACCCAAGCACCTGTAAGCCTATGCCACATTCTAAGTTTTGATCTAAGTCCACAAATACTTTAGTTAGGTATCACACACTAACACTATGTTAACACGTACATGGCAAGTGCCTTACATTCCTTCAAGACACTAATACATACTAGGGCCAACTGCGTTTAGCCAACTCTCTAGAGCCCAGCTCTAGGGCAAGAAAATTAGATTCTGCTACTTATGGAAGATTACTCCAATGACGGCATACATCACCAATCAACGGACTTCTAGCTACAGCATGAGATCATGCAATAGCTAAGACGGCGATTCCCACAACCATATCGCTGCCGTTTCAGACACTTGATAATTTACTCACAAGCTACCGGTGAAAGGCAGTCACTACAATGGATACAAGTCAAGTTGAGAATAATATTACTAATTTGAAAGCATCACATCATTCCCTTAGTTTAAAATGGATAACCATTAACACAATGAGTTAACCATTTAACCCATCCTGTATAAAAGCTAGTTGCTAAATTCCAAGTTTCCAACTCACAATGAACGAGGAAGGTTTATGTACCATACTTTGTTAATCTTATAATTAACAATGGGTACCTACTGTACCAACACACACACTCTATCAAATTAAAAATAATATTATTGTTATTATTAAACATATTCAAACATGTGAAAGTATGAAAATACCAGTAACACTTACATCACAAAAAAAAAAAGTTGTTTAAGGAAAACCTTAACCTAAACAGGAGGTTCTTAAACTGAAATGATATGATCTCCTAGTTTAATATTCCCTGGTTCTGAAACTAAGTAGAAAAGGAAGACATTGTGTTGGTTTCAGTTATACATAAGGTAGTACATGAAAAGTAGGTAACTAGAAAATTATAGTCATTTCTATGGGATATTTTTCTAGAAATAAACTATCACATCGGCGTACATTTTAAAGAACAATTAATTTATTAAAATATAGAAAACAATGAGTAAAATATAAAAAAGGGAAAATACTTGTGATCTAAATGGTCCAGAGAATTACTGTATAAATTCAGAAGAATTATGCACTTTCACTTCAGTAAAAAAAAAGCAATTTCTTGGTTTTGTCGTGATCTAGGGTCAGTGAAGATAGATTTACATGTGGGAGAGCTCGAATACATCACTCCGGTCACTTTTTACAACACCCTAAATAAACCCTTAGTCGTCAAAATGCGTTAGTTGGTTTAGCCGTCTGTTTTCAGACTTTTCTGGCGTGTTAAAGTGAATATGATTCGTTTTAAAGGCTCGTGAAGCCTCGTATTTGTTATACAATCCTGATTGACTATTTATAAATGACCACCTCTAGGTNTAGGGAATTTCCTATTAAAATAAAACGATGTGGTTTGACAAAAACTAATAGAAGGATACTTTACGCAAACTTCAGAAGAGATTAAGGCTCGGCCGCACAGAACGCAGGCTACTGCAACGAGAAGTACGTAGCCGGAAACTTCAGTGGCCTGCGATCAGGAGTCGTCACACACACACAGCGGTTCACAAGTGCGGGCGACGCAAAAGCTCAGTATGAAAACAGCAGATTTTGCTGTTGCATTGTGCTCGTTTTTTAAAATTTTTAGTGGCTATTGTGTGCTATTGAAAATGAATTATTCTTCTGATGAAGAGGAAGTGCTTGCATTATTAACTCTGATAAGAAAATGTAAGAAAAGAAACTGTATCCACGAGTTCAATAAGAAATGAGAGCAACTTGGTGAGTATCACAGACTGTGTCGGGAATTGGAGTCTTATGAATAAATATTTTTTATTTATTTTCGTACCTCTTCTATGATCTTTTCTGTCTCCATGTACCTATTAGAGGACTAAGCACAGAGGGAAATAGACTCGAAACACAAACTGAAGCTAGCCAGCTGCGCACCCTTCAGCCCACTGCGATAGGACGGCGCATGTTTGACAAAGATGATGCAATATAGTGTATTACAGATCAGCGTCCTTACCGCTGCGTGCTAGGATCGCAAGACACTGTGGTATTTTTCATTCTGTGTGGCCGAGCCTTTCATTCATGTGGGAGGGGGGTGAGAGTGCAACGGAGAAGGAATCCTGAGAACGCGCCATCCTGGATCACGACGCGGGCTGTTAAGGTTGCAGCTCTTCTTAAAACAAGATTTGAAGGCCAAAATTATTCGCTCTATCACACGTTTTAAACGTTCAACACCCATTAAAGGGGATGATACCTCCCTAAATGGAAAAATACAAAATCAATATAATATAATTAAAACACTGAAAACGCAATACGAATGACTAAAAATAAATTTTAGAGCAACATGTTTCCATGTAAAGGTGCATTTGACCCCTTTGATGGGGCTAAATCACCCCTAAAAGGCGTACTTCTAATTCTGAATGTATTAACTAAGTTTTCTGCGTGTACCTGCAAGTGGGACTGCTAAATCGTTCCTCAAGGCTAGTCATGTCAAGAAAACACTCCGCGCTCATCAGGGGACGGCTTGTAGTTTGTACTCATTGCCCGAATCGGCTTATGAAGATTACACAAAGAGTTGTGATGATGGTGAACCTTTTTAAATGAAGAGATACGGTGTACAGAAAGATACGAACAAATTCCCACGATATTTTATTGGCAACTGATTTTGATCATTGAACTGGAAGGACTTATGCCACTTCATCTGGAGTTGGAAAGTCGGAGAGAACGTGAAAAGATTCGTTCATTGGATGAAGATCATTCCAGATCTGCCACGCTGTCCTCTTCCCTTTTACCTTGGATATGGAGGTCATATCGCATTATGTTAAGGAGTGAAAAGCCAAAAGACTCGCACACTGGTAAGGACCTAGCTTTTGAGATATAGCAGAGATGTCAATGAAGTGTTTATGTCTTTCTGGTACCCAGAGCAATCCAGAGATTTTCGCACAACCAGGCAAATAGTTGTGAAGAGCAAAGGCGAACACAAATACGTCTATATACACAGTTCGAATCAAAATATTCTTGCAGCACTTTGCAGCTCCATCTGAGGCGTGAAGTAGCATCTTGGTGTCCATCTCCTCGTGACTACAAGGTTTCAAACGCGACAAGTCCATAGGGGTCGTGGATAGAATGGTCTGACGAAGAGTTTCCATTGCTGAATACTCTTCCACACGAATGACATCAATGAGAATTTAGAACAGTTCTTCTTTATTTGTGCCATCTCTCAAAAAAATCTGTCCACTTTCTTGAAAATGCCTTACCTACTTCAACGTGACGCCAAACATCCTAGCCTACTTTCTGACGTATTGCACATTTCAGCAAATCTGACCTGTATACTTCAAAAACAACTTCTAACCCACCTGTTGAGCCGTGGAGTTCACTTTTCAAGTAGGCTTAAAAATAAATCTTCTGCCATAGCTAAAAACGTATCTCCACTGTCTAGGTACACAATATTTGCTGCTGCGGCTCCATCAATAATGGTCATGTCTACATCTGCAGTAAGGGTAGGGTCCTCTCCAGGCAGAAGAAGACTTTAGAGGCAAGCAACAAGAGCGAATTTATTTCCAAAGCGCTTATCACCATTTTCAGAAATTGCTGGAGGATAGTTATAATTCTCGTGATGAAAGAAGTTGTCCAGACCTCCCTGACATAGTTGGCAAGAGATGTAAAGATAGCAAAATTCGGAAGCTGCTCCTTGCCACGATCTCGAGCTCTTCCACCACTCGTCCTGTTGAAGAGAAAAATATTGTTCTTTTTGACTGTTGCATCTATGGATTCAGTGCAATCCACAATATGACGTTGGAAACATTCTTGAGCTTGCTGCTGTCTCAAATTGTGAATATTATTCAACTCTGTAACATCTGTGGTATCCACTACCAGCCTTAAATCCAAAGTGACCAGTTATTCGCTGCAGTCGATGAAAGGGTTGCCCATTTCTTCAAAAGTTTTCGTTAAATTTGAACATCGGCTATGAAGCGGTTTTGCTTTGAAAGGTAATATTCATGATATCGACTTTCATCTAAGTCATGGGATATAAGAATAGTCAAATATTCCTAAACTACTCGAGCCACCTCAGGACCCGCAACCGTCCATCTCAGAAGGGCAGCAGGGTTCTCCGTTAAGCCAATAGCTCCACCGTCACCCTTGACAAGAGCGTTATTCTGCTCGTGACTTTCATCATTGGGTAGCTTTGTTAAATTTTTATAACACTCCCTAAACTGAAAAAACCCTGCAATGATATAAAACAGCTCTTTTTTCGCACCCTAGCTTTGTACGTGCGTTTTTATGAACTAATTGATGTTTTTTTACACATATTTCTAACATAAATTCACATGAAATAGCATAAAAATATGGAATTAGTAGCATCAAATGGCACACAAAAGATAAGAATAACAATTTTTTGATGTCACCATTTTGAATGCCTGCCATTACTGCTAGGGGGGAAATCTGGAATGGCCTCATAGCTATAATAGAATCTTTTTATAATACATGTGCCCCAAGTTTCATGCTTCTATCATCAATAGCATAATTCTTTTATACATGGGCCACCCTGTATATTTCACCTATTTGCTTTACTATTTGGAGTTTTAAGTAAAGAGAAGCCCGTGGCCCATTTGGTACAATCAAAAATTGAATCACTGCAAGCCAAGTGTGAATTAGTAAGAAATGGTCAATTTGGTACCAACGTTGTGCAGATGTTAGCTAAAATTTCACCACTTTGTAGCGGACCAACTGAGGAATATTTGAAGGCATGTGTTGCACTAACTTGTGCTAAGATAAATTCAATGTTAGCCAAAATTGGGGACGAAATTAAAGTGATAAAAGCATTAGGGTACCTGTTTGACCCCATTAAATTACTGTGCAGGCCTAGTTCAATTGATGGGAGGGAACTTGAAGGAATGTTCAAGGACCTTCCTGCTTTCCGAGACTTGCGTTGGGATTTTCAACTAGGCCACAAAGAACTGTGCACATTAATTTCCGAACAAATTGACAGTGACTATGAGTATATGGTGACAGCTGTAATTGGTATGAAACCCAAAGGTGAACATTTTGTTTTTCTGTAGAAAAATCGCTACAATCTCTTTGGTTGCCCATTTCAAATGCAAACAGTGAACGATACTTTTCAACATAAAATTTGGTAGTCACTGATGACCACGATGAAAAAAACTTTACTACCTGTTGTATGTTACAGTTTGGTGATATAAACTAGGGTGATGTACCGGTAAATATGTGTGTTGAATTTTCAACACCAAATACCACTATTTTGAAAAATTAATGATAATTTTTTAAATATTCATCATAAAAATCTGACTCTGCTCATTATGAACCAAGTTGTTACCTAATTCATAAGTGTTGGATTTATTCTTGCGAATACGAGCTGCAAATTCGTCCACAATTTCATTAGCCGTAGGTTGACCATAGTCAGCTAATCTCGGTGGAACCCACTAGTATACTTGCGTTTAAATCTATTGAGTAGTTCCTGTCTTAACTGTCTAAAAGTAGTTGCCTTACCACACACAGTACTTGCTAAAGTAAGATCTAAGGCTTCCCCTTAATCTAGAAACAGCTAAACTATCTGCATCGCTCCAACCTGAAATAATCTATATTTGTTCCATCTTAACAAAAACACAAGGATATTATCGTCTGCTCAACCAAAGAGTATGGAAAGTGTAGGAATAAAGGAGAAGTTTCTAACATTAATTGGGGTTCGGATCTTTGACTGGTATCCATTTGATTAGCTCTAACAAGGGGAGGCCACGACGTTCGGATCACGGATTATCTTCAAACTTTGTACACTTTTAGTAGTCCATTATGACAACATAATGTGCAAGTTGTAAGGCGTATTACTTAGGCGTTTTCGAGAAAATCGCAAGAGAAGTTTTACGCATCGAATATGTACCGGTGCGTTGCTTCTATGAGCACGAGATGGCGGCTGTCGAGTGGTTAGCGTTCCAGCTCCGTAATCACTGGATCGCTGGATTTAGTCCCGCTCCTCTTTTTTTTTCAACACTGGTCATATTCTTTCATATAATTATATTACAATTCAAAGGTAATATAATGAAAAAATACGTGTATTTGCATGAACTTTTATTGAATTTCCAATGTTATTTGG
>CABFWB010006840.1:0-29548 GCA_902151455.1 Timema bartmani
AATGTTATACCATGCATAATTAAATATTAACACATTTAAGTTAGTTCGTACGGTTTATCATTCTAAACCTTAACAAGTTAAAATAAATATACACAAATTTAGCCTATTATTTACTGACAATTTATTTACAAACTTTGCTTCGAGTCCCAGTATTCTTAAAAATCTATTACTATGGCTACTACTCATCAACCTCGATTAACGCTAAGCACTGATTATATTTTATTGTTTTCTGTAATTCCTAAACATAAGTAATTTCAGTGGTCTTAATTACAATGCTTATTTAAGTAAAACACAACAAAAAAAACCGTACCACGATGCAAGGCCTTGTTCGAGCTGTATTACCTACCTAAGCTAATTCTGAGATCACGATCAACTTAACATTAACGTAACGTAACGTAAAGGTTATCCTCATGCTTTTAAATTGAAGCCATCATGATGAAGTTAACTTAATGTTGTTCTAAAGTAAATGTTGTTACCGGGGATAAATTTCACGTTACGTGAACGTTAATGGAAGTGTACCACGTGTTCCTGCAACCCAATTGTATTGCGAGCAAAGTCAACAAGGCTATTTAGTACTTCATTTGTTTGTTTATGTTATACAGATTACCTCTTAGATATAGTTTGTCCACGTCTCGTGAGATATAAATCGTTATAGCCTCTTGTTTCAATTTATTTTGTATAACCGATAAGCTTCTATTGCAGGTACTTGTCACCTAATCGGCCCCAAATTCTTAGGTTTCATTTTAATGAACAATTTTCGTTCAAGCAATCCAAATTCGCTGTCTGTTTTATGCGCTAGCTTTTACACCAAGTTACGTGAAACCTGATCGCTCACTGTTTCTTTGCGTTAAGTGAACATTAAGTGAATGTTACGCTACGTGAAGTTGAGTGTGATCCCAACGTAATTATTATGTGAGAGTGATAGACTCCTTGTAAGCTCATTTTAAAAGTATTTTTTGCACTAATAATTCATTTTAATCTATTTTGTATCAGATATAAATTTCAGAAAGACTTTTGTTACTAAGAAAATGGCATTTCTAGATTTTAATAGAAATTTAATTTTTGAATGGCCACTATTGTAATTATTTCAATTATCAGGGAACCATTGGAATGGAGAAACACATTGACAGAGTGTTTGAAAATGCAGCCTACTTCACAAGTCAAATCAAGAAACGTGAATGTTTCAAAATGGTGCTGCCCGAGCCAGAGTGTACCAATGTTTGCTTTTGGTACATTCCACCAAGTTTGAGACATCAACAGCAGCATTCAGATTTCAATGAAAAATTGAACAAGGTGAGAGTAATTATAAACAGCATAAGAAATGTAAATATAAAACTATCTTTCAAGCCCAATAACCTAAATACACCACTTACATTGTCAGCTATGAAGCATAAAACTATTTTAGAAATGGCTCAGTGTTATTTTATGTGGTTTATCAATTTAAATTGTTCTGCATATATTTGTAAATTATTATTTTCTTCAAGTAAAAGAAAATTCAACTTGTATAACCTTTAAAATTGTAATGTAAAGGTACAAGGTTTACACCTTAAAACCTAGGTTTTGTCCCATAGATGCTAGACCATTATCTACAAATTAACAAAAACAAAACTTGAGATTAACTAGTCACCAATTGGTAAGAAATACAAGGTTCAATGATGAAATTTCTTAGCACCATGTAGAGGGGATCTATGTACTGCGCTTAGTTTGATCTAAAAAAACAACTATATTGACAATTGTATTGGTTTATTGGATTACTCATGTTTGAGAGTCAAGTCACTTAAATATAAATAATAGATTTACTTGATTATTTCCGTTAACTGCTTCTACCACTTATTTTATTTGTAATTTCTTAAACGTATTGTTTGAACCTATTTCTTGTATAAAAATAAAAACATATTTTTTCACTCGATATAATTTCAAGCTAATTTGCCATATTATTCCTTTTCTCATGCAACATGTCATTCACCATTTTACTTACTTTCATACCCCTTCCTTACACATAATATATTTACTATTTATCAGTGGCAACTATTTCTCTCTCTCTCTCTCTCCCACAAGTAAAAACTTTATAAACAATGTTTGTGCCAATAGCGCAATAGAAAAATATTTTTTTTAAATATATTTATCTATAGCCTTTAATATAAACTACTGGGAATATATATATTTTTTGGTTTGAAGAACCTGGGAAAGATTGGAAATTTCAAAATTTTAAAGTGAATCGGTCATGTTTGAATGTGTTAAAAAAATAGAGGTTTTAGCAGAAATAAGCAGGGCTTAAAATACATTTTTGTGACTATCTGTTACCTTTGAGAATATATTTTAAGGTGAAAGTATTCCAGAATATAGGGTCAATGTTTAGTTATTAGGCTTACGTATTGTATTAGGGTAAGTAATGTCCTTAGTATATGATAGTTACCAAAGTTACTAATACCACATAAATAAAATCATGCATAAAGTCATATTAATGATTTTTTGATTATTGATAAATAGTATGAATTGGTGGGGGGATTGGGCTTAGGAGGTGGGGGAGGGAGGTGAGTACAGAAGGGGCACATTCCCAATTGGAAAATATTGCCCCCTCCACCTTGTAATAAATTTGTCCCCTTTAGATTTATTTCCTGCCTTCTGACACTAAAGGATATGTAGCTGAATTATGATATTGCATTAAAATAAACTTTAAAAACAAATTTACAAATGTATAAGGCTAGTTACAATTTAAAATTATTGTCGCTACTTACCCAACCCGTGGACCTATTTGTCAGGATGGCTTAGTGGGATGGGTTAGGCGGCGGCAAGTAGTTGTGGGGTTCGTTTTGATCTTGTTTATAAAATAAATTAGTTACTAAATGATAGTATAAATTAATGCGATTTAGGTTTTTAGAACAAGTTGAAAGAGTTTAGAAAAAAGGTCCTCATTCTGTCAGTGTTCCTACGCAACAGTTATGTGCCCTGACCTATCCTCGTTGCTATAACCTCAACTAGTGTAGAACACACAGCTGCTCGACTACACGCGGTTGTTATACAGGAACGGGCATAAATAGCTGATGGTTTTCAGTACGATATTTTGTGTAGTGGGAGCTGGCAATACTGACAGTCCTTGACTCACATGACGGACGCTACCCTGGAGTTTAGTTAGTTATAAAGTGTTGGCCTGTGCGGGAGCGTGCAGTTGCAGTCGAGCTGTTTTTCAAAACACAGTCAGTTACAGCCACTCAACGTGAATGTCGAAGCCAGTTTAATCGTCGTGATGCTCCATCACGCAATTCAATCCTGTTGTGGGTGTCCAAGTTTGATGAAGAAGGTTCTGTTAATGACGCGCATTGAGCAGGAAGACGTCGTTCTGTACGCAATGAGGAAAATGAGGAACGCTTGTTGGCAGCATTAACCCAGAGTCCTAGGAGATCATTTGTGAGGCATGCTGTTGCTTTGAACATATCACGAAGAAGTTTGTCCCACATGTTGATAACTTCAAGGTTTCATTCTTACACAATCCAAATTGTGCAATCATTAACTGATACACAGAAGCAACAACGGGTCGTTAGCTGCTAGGTAATATTGGATCTGATCGCTGACAAGAACATTTTGAATAATCGGTTCTGCGCAGATGAAGCTCATATTCATCTTCACAGCCACAATTGTCGGTACTTTGGTAGGGAAAACCCCCATGAACTTCACCAGAGGCCATTACATAGCCTAAAAGTGACTGTTTGGTGTGCCGTCTCATCTTCCTGCATTATTGGGTCATACTTCTTTGACGATAGTTACAGTGAATGCACAACGCTACATTGCCATGATCAATGAATTCCTTGCCGCTAAAGTCGCTAACCCGGAGAACGCATGGGTTCAACATGATGGAGCGATACCACACAAAGCTCATTTGAGTATGGAAGCTCTTTATAAACTGTTTTCAGGGCGCCTTATTTCCCAGCGTGACGATCTGAATTGTCCTCCATCATCTCCAGACCTTACCCCTCCTGACATTTCCCTTTGGAGACATTTGAAAGAAATCGTTTACTGGAAAAAACCAGCAAGCATAGAGGACCTGAAGCATTGCATCGAGAGAGAAATTGAAAGTATTGGAGAGGACTTCTTGATGCGTGTGATGTTAAACCTCAGACAAAGACTCCAATGCTGTGTAGTGTCAAATGGGACCACTTGGAATGCAATATTTTTTTGGGTAGTGGCAGATTGTGTTTGAATTAATTATTTAATCTTCAAGAAATGTATCAGTTTGTGCTTGTGTTTGAATTAATCTCAAATAAGTGAAGAACTTATTCCATTTAAATAAAATTATCTAGTGTAACGAGTGCGTTTTCTTTCTGGAACTTTAAAACCATCGGCTAATTATGGTCGTCCCTGTATAACTCAGACTGTCAAGATAGTTTGGGAGGATCCATCCTCCATACTGATAAAGGACTCAAGCTGTAGGATATTCTCGTCACAAGCTACGGTAACTCGGTTGTTGAGTATGTCAAGCACTACGAAGTCGGACCTTCAACACAACTGGCGTCCTTCCCGGCCCCCCTTCTCGCAAAAAGTTCTAGAACAATCTGTTATATACCATAAAAAGAGAGGTGTCTTTCCCTGTGTTAATGTTTGTGTCAATAAACGGTGTTGTGCTAGTTCTCAACTCAACCTCTGTTTTAAAAACATGACCTGGCACACGTGCTTAACTGCTGATGTAAAACAATTGACTTTACGATTGCTAAAGCTTACGTCATCTTTGCACACTTTTGATTACTAAATTCCATGACATTCTTATATCTATTTCAAAATTCTAAAAAGGTGTTGGTAGGTAAATAATATGACAGTTTCTCAAGCTCTTTATTTTGACCAACAGCTGTCGATCAATTCAAAATGTGATAACAAGAAATCTTGAAAGTGGATATTTGGCATTCTACTTTGTATGCAAACTGTCGAGAATAGTGTTTATCCTTAAAACTTTTAAATGTTCATTTTATCTTTGGCTTAAAGCTTTTCCTTCAGCTAAATATAGGATGATATTTTGGAACTGTTGTCATTAGAATGAGCCATATAATCTCAGCCATAATTAACTTTTAAAAGCATTCGAATTTCAAAAATCTTCTAGTTAAGGACCATTACAAATAACTTCTAAGGGGATTTAAATTTTCAAATATTTTTTCAAACGAGGACCAATATAAATGGCTTATAAGTGTATCAAAATTTCAAAAAATTCCGGGGGAGAGCCTCTGGACCCCCATTTGGCTTGTGGGTCATACATAAAACTTTTTTTTGTAAACTGTTCCTTTTTCATAAATATGGTTTCCCAAGTGTAAAGGGAAAAACATGATTATCTCATAGCAGGTGTTGAATGTGGGCGCCATTAGCATAATCAAGGCATGCCCTCACACGCCTCTCCATGTTATTGAAGGTATTCACCAACACATCGGGAGTCACAGCCTCAATTTTCCACCAAATATTTTATTGCAGTTTCATGTGAGTCCATGGTTTGTTGTGGTACACTTTACCTTTTAGCATCCCCCATAGGAAGAAATCCGGTGGAGTAAGGTCAGGTGACTACGTGGCCAAAGTCCTTTAGAAATGATGCGATTTTCAAAGAAGGAAACAATTTCGGCCATTCTGACATTGGAGATGTGACAGGATGCAATATCCTGCTGAAAATAGCCAGTACGGAGTTCTTCGTCATCCAACTGATTCACAAACACATAGAAGATTTCCATGTAATCTACGGTATCCACCGTTGTGTGAAAGAAGATGGGGCCAATAATTAATGCGATGCCGTGACAAAGCACACCACACCCCAACTTTTTTTTTATCATGAAGAGGTGTCTCATGTAAGATTTGAGGATTCTCACTAGCCCACATACGAGTATTCTGGGAATTGACGTACCCACTTAGGTGGAACCACGCCTCATCGAAGACGTTTACTCCAGTATTACCGGATGTGCATCGACAAAGGGCTGGAACCAATAACATTAATTTCATCTCTTTTGTTTGTCGAGAGATTTCAATTCATGCTTAACAGTAACACGATATGCGTGCAGCTTTGTGCTTTTTTTGCTGCTCATTGGAATTCTCCCATCTCCCCCATCTCCTGCGACAGTTTACGCAAGGATTTTTGTAGTGGGGAGGCTGGCGGTCTGTTTTTAACTTCCTGAACCGTAGTTTCTGGCAGTTTCGGACGTCCTCCCTCGTGGACATCCAATAATTTCCCCGTGGTTTCCAATTTATTCACCAGATACTGAATGAAGGATTTGGCCGGTGGCTTTCGAACCTCAAACTGCTCTTTAAATTGTCTTTGGCACGCCTCTATTGACGCAGTTTTCCAGTACGTGTGGACAATAAACACGCGCTGTTCCCATGTGTACCGCTTCATACTCTGATTGTTGACGATCCCATAACAACAGCACAGTCAGTTGCGTCACACCAACTGCCGAGGACAGCGAACTCGCAATCGGTCTTTACTTCGCGCAGGCGCCACACACGGGCTAGAGAGTAGTGCTACCCCTCGTGTCCTTTCGTCGCTATGCTTCTCATACACCAAAGTATGTCCGTAGTATATTTCACTTAATTGCGTCCATTATTTTGAAAGCTATAAGGGGAAATCAGGGGCCGAGAGCGAGTGAAGCACCTCACTTCAACTCACCACCTATAGGCTACCAATGAGCCATTGAGGTTGAACTAGAATAATTAAATTTAAACCTTGATTTAATGTAGCTTTATTTATCATGAATATGGTTTGCTCATTTATCTTCAATTTACAAAATGGCTTGGTTGACAGTGTACATATAAATTATTTTAGCCTGCCTATTTCAGTATATTTTCTAGCTAAACTATATACATGTATGAAATAATAATTTTTGTAACCTTCGTAATATATTTATTAAAGCATGCTATTCTTCCTTTCCTGCAGATTGCTCCACTTATCAAGGAAAGAATGATCAAGAGTGGCTCCATGATGGTGACGTACCAGCCATTAAAAACGTTACCTAATTTTTTTCGACTAGTTCTTCAGAACTCCGGACTCAGTCATACAGATATGGACTTCTTTATTGACGAGTTTGAGAGGCTGGGAAAAGATTTATAGGTGGAGAACATTACCAACTCTTACAATTATTCATCCATCATGTTTAAAAAATAATATTTATTTAATCATACAAGTATTTGTTCCATACTGAATGTAAATACATTAGTTTAAAAATGTGATAACTAATAAACAAAAAAAACTTTCAAAATACTACGAGTAGATTATTAAAATTATCCACCGAGAAGGATCAACCCAATTGTTACACAGACTTTTATAATGCTAATACGCAGTGGGAATAAATGATTAGGCAGTCATAATCAAACCATTTTCATTAGCCTAATTATAGTTTTTTAATGGCCCAGATTAGCTTGGTTGGTTTTTAAATCACAATAAGTGGGTGTTATAGTTGTTAGTACATTTTAATACAGTTGCTATTTAATACTTAATTTCAAAAGTAGGGATGAGAGAGTATTTTTTAAAGTGCTTTCACCCACGTTTGTGTTGAGTAGATATGATGTGTCAAACGTAGCCCCTCATTACTAACAAACCAGTATATTGCTAGAATGATGACTGAGATCACGTGATCACCGAAGTGGGCTGCAATTTTTCTACAGCAAATGTATAATTAAAAAAAAAAAAACCTTGTGTCGATGTGCTCATCAAATAGTTACCATGGTCACTAACGAGAGAGTATATAAATGTGAAATTTAGACGATATAATGAATAGAATGTGTAGTGTGTGAGAGCGCCACCAGAGCAAACGGGACTCAGAGTCAGTCTACAGCCTGCGGGCGGTAAGGACACATGTTTATTAACATGACATAGTAGTGAGGGATAGGCAAAGGTATAGAGATAATAGTGAGATTCACTTATATCCCGGGGCGGATTTACGCATAGGCCTAGTAGGCACGTCCCTAAGGCAGCAGATTTTAGGGGCGGCCAATTTTGAATGACAAAAAAAATACATATCTTTTTCTGACAGTTAAAATAATTGTATGGCTTCATCGTGTGTGTGATTGTTGTGGTTTGCTGTATCTGCGTACCAACATGACAAAGTATCGCCTTAATTCACTCACAATCGTCTTAATTGAAGGTCATTTATTGGATAAAAGAGATTCTGGCATCATCGACCAGTTCGCTCAGCAGAAATCAAGGCGAAATATACTATCGACTATTTTCTTATTGTGTGCATGCTAATATTTTATCTGTAGTAACATGCTCTACAGTCTACTTATGCAGACTTTATATTTTTAAATTATATATTATTTGAATTTGTGTATTGTGATAGTGTAAGAATATTTATTTCAATTTTTTAAGTCTTTACTTGGATTCTTACTACTTTTAAAACCTCACTATGATAAATAATAAAATAATGTAAGCACTTTTTATCTATCATTCAACAGATGTAAATGTGTCGGAGTATGAGGGGTTGGAGGGGGAAAACAGGGATTTAGAAGGTTAGAAATTAAGGTAGGAAAAATGGGCGCAAATTATTTAGTGCCTATGAGTGGCAGAGTCGTAAATTCACCCCTGCTGTTATCCCAAGAAGGTTTCTTCTTCGGGGACGCATCAGTGAGCCTAAAGTAATTTGGCCTAAACTGAATTTTGAATAAAAAAAGTGTCGACGTTGTAAAATTCACCAAAAGTTAGTTGGACTAAAGTAATTTGGTCCAAAAATTAACTTCACATAAAGTCAATCAGCCTAAGTTCATTTAGCCTAATGGAATTTGTCCTAAAGTGATTTGACCTAAAATTAATTTCAGCAAGTCAGCCTGAAGTCAGTTTGCTTAAGTCATTTAACATAAAATATAAAGTTAAATCTTAGGTTATCTTAGGAAAGTACACACTGTGGGTGGTATGTAAGAACGTATAGTGTATGCTTAGTGGACAGATAGTATGGTCCCAAGAATACTATAGCTCCACCTTTTAACCTATGATGAGGCAAGCAAACTCACGCTAGTGTCAACGAAGCATCGACTTAGTCGTGTTCTAGCATACGGCCCTGTAAGCTGTTTCATCTGAATATATATAGCACAAGTGATGTGAGATAATGTTACAATTATTATGATGCACATCATTGACATTTGCCAAGTTTATGTTTAGGTCACTGGTAGCAGTATCCGTCTCATTGGTAGTTTAATTCTTCCATTTAGACTTAGGGATGGTAGCTGTATCAATCTCACCGGTAGTTTCCTTCTTCAATTGAGACTAGGGATGATGGTATCTGCCTCATCTTGTCTCAGGAACATGACAGCTGATCAAAACTGATGTGCTTTTAATATCCGTTAGAAAGGGCGATGATATGAATTTGATATAAGGAAGATGACCGAAGTTGTATCGATCTGTATAGCACTCTGAGTCAACTCACACAAGTTTTGACCTAACAGACGTAAAACTTTTAAACCATTCAAAGAGGGGCTGGACATTTTCTGTATTGTACTGTAGTCCACCCTAAAATTACTGGGGCACTTGACTAGTTTAAGGTGGGTTTTAAGCTTTCTCAGGAAGACCGCCGAGATCTTCCAACCCGTAAAAGCTGTACTCTTTACTGTTGTTTATGATACCCTGTAGCCAAGTTATATTATCTGTTCCTTTAATATTAATGGGCCTCTCCCTCTCCAGATGATGACAAATCAGAGTACCGAGTTCTGAGTTCAGCTTAGCCCCAACAATTCTTGCCATGCTAATTCGTAGTCAGGCAATCTGCGTTCCTCTTACTCAATGATACGTCAATCTCGAACGGGGGAAGGAATATATAGTTGACTTCATCGAATGAATGGAAATGTAATATGACTACCTCCTTGAAATGAAGGCTCCTTCCTCACTCATGAACTCCTGCACGTCGATAAACAAACTGTACGAAAACAAGTGGCAACCGATCCGTTTAAGATGTTATCTTGTTGACGTTACTGTTATAAGGGTTGTAGGGAGCTCCATGATCGTTAATGATAAGAGACCGTTTTAGTTTTTTTTTACATCCATTAGTGTTTCCCGACTGTGGCCTGGGCCAGTTTTTTTATTGAAACCATATACTTTCAACTATAAGCGGCTTGCTAGGCCTGACATAGCTTCATATGCCTTATAATTTAACTTAAGACTTGATCAAGCACAACATCAAATCTCTGACCGATAATTTATCACTGTGAAACGGTAAACCCACATTTCACCAATGATAAATAGAGAACGTTTTAGTATTGGAATATATATTTCTCTCCGTCCATAATGGTATGCGACATGTTATCATACCGTTCTTGAGAGTATATTCCTGACAGTTAGCTTCTAAAACAATGATGGATGCATGTGAGTTGAATACGGTAGGGATCAGTAGTGGTAAGGGAGAGATCGGTCCTTAGTATGAAGTCTGCGAATCGGAATAGTCTTTGTACAATTTTGAGAAAGAATCTTGGTTAGAGTCAAAGTTCATATCTTCGTAAGGTTGCATCACAGAATTCAGGTAGAGTTTAGCTGCTCGTAGATAGCAATAAACTAACATGTTTCTATCCGAAGTTGTCATATTGATACGTACCGACTGAAGAGCGAAAATGACGTAAGAAGGTTTTTCCAACAAATTGTAAATTTTCACATTCCAGTCGTGCTGCATGTAGGCAATCATGTTCGAATACTCATACAATTCCAATTTATGGAACGGTGTATCTATGGTTCATCCACTCTAGATGAAATTGAAAAGATTGAGATGATTCACATCGTCTAATTAAATATGAAGCATTAGCCAAAAGATTTTACTCAGTTCAGTTTTAGAAGTTTTCTGTGTTGACTCTCTGTAATGCGTTATTGTCTCTCACTGGACGAACAAGCATAAATTTTGTTTAGCATTGATCATAATACGAGAATAGTCTACAAAGAATTCTAGAACGAAATGTAAAGGGATACATACTTAAAGAATTCCTGTTGTAGCATGTACATACACTCCTTCATTTATCAATCCTGCGTTTTCCAGGTACGTCTCTTCCCTATCAATAGTTTTGAGCTGGGTCAAAATACCTAAAACTTTCAATTTCTAAATCTCTACTTCATTGATCGTTGATTCTTGATTCTCACGTTAGTGATGATTATTGAATTACTTCCAACAACTCAATTTTCAGTAATAGTCTTCCTTTGATATTTAGGAGGGAACGATGCGCTAGATTAGGGATACATATTACTTTCTTGCTTGATAGCTATCCTAAGCTCGTTCCCGTTAGTTCACGGTCCTTGGATATATGAGTTGGGGGAATGTTACTATAAACTGGCCAAAGCAGTATTGAAGGTGGCAGGGTCTTCGCTGTTTAATTAATCGACAGGGTAATACATTGTTTTCACAGTGAATAACTAAAGCGTTGTAAATATGGTTTATTGGCAGTTGTTAATGCTTTAACTGATCTTCATTCAATGCTTTGAGGAAAACGGCGTCGTCTTGTTTGATCTATTAGGAGTCCCATCTCTGGTTCGTTTAGAGTGCAGGTGAAGCGATAGAGTATCATCTCTAAAGTTGATGATATCATCTCATTCTTCAACAAGTCGTACCTAGTAACAATCTATGACTCGTTCGATACCGGAAGGTAAATTATATTATTCAGCACTTCCACTATTTTATAGAGTCATGCTGAGCTCGTGTAGGGTATGACTAGGTTCTTTATTGGTGTAAGATTCACTACCAAAAATGTATTCAACAGCGATAACATTCGCATGTAACATAGCCACTGTATTTGTAAAGCTGTGTTTTCCCAGCAGGAAGAACCACTTGCTTAAAACCTAGCTGAGATGCGAGTGTACCTGGTCGAGTAAACTTAAACGACTTATTGCAATTGATATAACTCTTTAAGGTAGTCGGATTACTTATTATAGGTAATTGAACACAAGACAGGTTGATCAGGTTGATAAACCATTATTCATGGTGATTCTCTTCTCCCAACAGATTAGACATAAAGTAATTATCTGTAAGAGTTGAACTTTGATCTGGCAGCGTAAGTGCCAAAGACACGTTTACCAAGATTGGTTGTTAGAAAGCGTATTTAAGGACACCTAAACAAGCTAGACTTGGTACCGTTTATGATTATAGATTATAAGTATTCCTCCGATATATTGAACAAGTATCAGGGGTTGTCTTACATCACAGAAACTGTCAAAGTATTCCACACGTCCTCTTTGTTTTTTATAGGCCACCCAATGACTACACTTACTGCTAGCCCTATCTATATTGACTATGGCATGGTCATTGTCCCACGGAAATTCAGTATGTAAAATATATCTCGTGAAAATTCTAAGATTTTTAGCACTAATGCGTACTTGTATGGATTTATTTCGATAAGGACTCTTCTAGTTAGAGCTTCAATCAATTTTTTTGGTACAGACGTAAATGCATTACTTTTTCCATTGCATTCGCCTCAAGTGTACTATCATATTTCAGAGCCTCATTCAATTGTTTCGTGTTTGCTTGGCACCTTGCACAGCTTAAATGATTCCTGCAACAGTTTATAACGTGGCAATCAGATGTAGGAACCCAACCTTCCTATTCTCCTTCTTTGTGTGAAGAGCAGTGCATTGTTTATTCGCTTGTCATTGACGACGAGGTCATTTGGTAAAACCAATGCCCAATTTGACTTTAGCTTTTATAGTGTTTGCTATAGCCCAAGCAGCAGCGATATTCCCAAAGTTTAAGTAAATGTGTTCGTAATGCTGAAAAAATATTCAATCTTGTGGGAAGAGTGTTCTTGCCGAGGAAAAACTTTGATCATGTGTACAAACGTCGGTTTAACGCCTCCAAAAGAGGCCTGACATATCTAGGAGAATAAAATTGATGAATTTATTAAATGAGGAAAAGTGTGATTGATCGGACTGGACAAAGCTATATGTGTGTGTGAGAAAGATGAACCTAGACTTACTTTTTGAATGTTAATCTTAAGTATATATATATATATATATANATGTATATATATAGCATTATTTATTTAACCTCAATAACAATCATGAATGTGGAAAGGTAAGAAAGTGGGATTAATATAATATTATGTATAGGGTATGACTTGGAAGGAAGAGTATGTATTCGATAGACCAAGAGCTATAGGTATAATGTTAAGAGAATTGTCTGTATGGAGAATTGAATTAAGGCTTATTGTGATATACACCTAGATTTTGGGCATAACCCGGATGGAGAATATATAAACGGAGGATCCTTGAGCTGACACCATGCGCAGAAAAGGCCTCAACAAGGGTATGGCCTATATGGAGAGATAGGAGCGTTTATCTGGCTCCACGCACAGAGAGAAAGAGAGCATCTCTAAAACGGTGTTTCCCCACGCGCATGCTCGAGCAGTCAGGACGACCCCCCACTTCTAGATGATGTCACACGACCCCACTATCGAGTGTTGTGAAGAGCACGATCACAGGATTGGCTGAGAGCCAACTGTGTTGAAATGCCCGCTAGAATAAAGTAACTTAAGTTGGTGACGTCTGAACAACATGTGCACCAGTCATAGTGCGTATGTTGTGAAGCACTCAATCTTACCTACTCAAATATGGATACTACAAGGCATTTCAAATATTAAACGTAAAGTATTTTCGTTCTGCTGTGTATACTGACCTTTAATTGCCTAATGCCTCTTCTCGCATTCTGATTGGCTGATACATCTCAATTCCAAACATTGTCTATGCTTCTCTTCATGCATAGTGCAAAAAAGCTCAATATAAATCAACTTAACGTATTGAAAATTATTCATATTCATATTTTGATTACTAATACTATTACTATTCATTATTATATCTGATTTATTGAGGCTTCAGTTTTAAGCCTTAACGTTTTTTGACTTGTAATTTATATTATATATAAATAGTGGATGACACGAGAAATTGATACATTAGTAGCATGGAGAAGTAGAAAGCATTAAAGGAAACACACATATACAATTTTATAAAACCAATTAAATTTATTTTGAAAATATTAAAACCCAATTAAATGTATATTTAAAAATAAACTTGGAAAACTTATTAAAGGCAATTATTCATCTACCATAATCAAATATTATAAAAAAAATAGTTTTTATTGGACATTAGAGATTATTTTGAAATGTGTTATTTTAACACAACTTAAATTAGGGATATTTGTTAATAAACCATTTGCACATCGCTAACTTGTTCATCCCTCCGTCTTGAAAAGAATTGTCTATTATTTAACTAACTATTAAAACGGACTATCGTTGAGTTATCTCATATAGGTGATTTTACGAAATTCTCTACTAATTTTAGTAAATATTTTAACCAGTAATTTCTGAATACGATTCTCTTAAACAAAATCAATTACTTTTTTTTTAGTCAAACTTCTAATTTGTTGATTAATTATATTTTGAGAATGCGGTTTTCTTCATAATATCTCTCATATATTTTTTAAAAACTTCGTATTAGTTCCCAAAAGACACACTGAGTGAATTGTTAATACTTTAATCTCTACCTTTTGGACAGTCTACACCACATGATGAGAAATAAGGACATGGAATGGACCTTTTATAGAAATATGAAAAAGGACCATCTTTATTAGGTCTAGTCGAATATTTTGACGTGTTCTTATTAAAGGAATTACATCTTCCAAAGTCTGGACAGTACGGGGAAGTTTGAGTACCAAATTTTGTATTATCTCGCGTAGTAGAAACAACATCATGTGTATCATATTGTTCGTTTAAATTTTTTGAGATTACATTATTTTTCGGTGTGCTGGGTGGATGATTCAGATTCATCTTTTGGTTTGAGATTATTTTTATAGGTCGAACATTACATATCTTAGGACATATTTCATTTATTTTAATTTTCTTTTCTCCACTAGGAATATGATCAGATGATTGTGTAAACGAAGAATCATTAGGAAAATGTATAGGGCTCAAGTTTATTTGATTTCCTTTATTCTCCTTGAAACCATTCATTCCACCACCCAAACAATTACTTTGTGTTTTGAACATCTCCTGGCAATCTTGAGTCATAATGAAATCCCCTCTCTTTTCTATTTCTTTAGCATTTTCAACTGATTCACAAAATGCATTAAGATAGCCCATATCATAACCTTCCGAGTGAAGTTTAAGGTTATTCAAGCAACTACATACATCATTTGCTTCTTTTGGTGACCTTGTAGCTTCTTTGTTGATTTTATTTTGCATTGTGTCATTTACTGAAAATATTTGTTTCTTAGAGTAATTGGCTGAGATGATTGGATCATAGGAATGATCTTGTGTTAAATTTACGTTAAACTTATTATTTTTTTCACCATATGAACTAGAATCAATATTGTTTTGTGTCCATGTTTTTTCTTTGTCATGATACTGATCATCATAATATATCATGGAGTTATCTCTTTTAATAGTTGACATATGACGATAATAACACAAACACATTCCATTTACAGCTTTGGTCTCACAATTTTTACAGTGGAATACTTTTCCTTCTGAGGGAATTTTCATTGGTTTGGTATTATGATCTTGTTCAAGTTTACCCCCATTCAAATTAAAATAACCTTCCAGTAACTGTGGACACGGAGTTGTATCTATTAATTGTGGGTGGGATTCATCGTTATAATTTTTTTGTAGGTATTTTGTCTTATTTACGGTATAATTTTGTTTACAATTCTTTGAACAACTGTTTGACAGTTTCTTGTAATTTCTTAAACTATCATTTCGTTGTGTTATATTTAAAAGTGAAGAGGTGTCACTCTTATCGTCTTTTAGGTTTGGACAGTTAACAACTTTTATATAGGGATCCATTGAATTTATCTCATCAAATTTGGGGCACATACATTCCTTTGAAAATGACACGGGGTAGGATTGTTTTTTTGTGGTCATATGACCAACATCAGAACATACACATTCAGGTGTTGCCAATTCAGATCTATTTGCAGCCGATTCCATACAAGAGCACATTTTATGTTCCAGTTGGCATTCATGTCTTAACGACCTTGGATTTTTTATGCACGTATCTAAATTCAAATTATTAAAATCTTGTCTGTTTCCACAAGGGTCTGTGTTAGGAGAGCTAATACGCTCCATATCTCCACAAGACATGACTAGAGATGCAGGATGCTTGGGAGCCACATCATCACAAACTATCGTGGGGATACATTTATTTTTTGACTTATAACTATTTGATTCCCCGTGTTTCGAAGTTCTCTGGAGACTCGGGTACTCAAACGTATGTTTTTGTTTGGGAGGTTCTATTATAGGTTGAGTAAGAACAGTCTTCTTTAGTTCCAATTGTCTAACATCTTCTTTAGGACAAAAGGGTAAGCAACGCCTATCATAAATATTATTACAGATGTCACTGTTTCTCATCTTTAAAGTATCTTTCTTGGTATCCGTGCAGACAGGAAGTTTGTCAATGAACGTTCTCTTGCTTTGTCTTGTACTATGAACATTTTGGTCAGGATGTAGGTTACTAGGTGGAACAATGTAACCGTGAGATTTATTTATGCCAGAAACACAAGACCCACCAAATGGGCGGATCTCTCCCGGAATGTATCTGTTAATTGTAAGAAAAAAGATTAAGTTTTAACAATATTGTCGTTTTATCAATAATTATTAAATAATGTTATTATGTTTTATTATTGTGATGAAACAATAATATTTTCATTCCAAAATACACTTATAGTTTAACATTTTATTTCTAATTCTAAATACAAAAAAATAAACATATTATTTAATAACATCATGAGACTTTGTTTTGTGTAAACCATTATAAAGCTGAATCCCCTAAATGATATTGATTCATCACTAATGATCAAGAGGTGGCGGGATATTTATGAAATATTTAAGGTTTTTTTTAACCATACGCTTGGGAAAGTCTTATATAATCGAATGGATTTTGTTTCGATCAGTTATTGTTAGTTTTATCCCCCTCTCAGGGTAAAAGATTACTACTACTGTCTGCTTTTACAGACAACAATCAGTTAGTTGAAGTCACTTCACTAAGCTATGTGGATCGCACGAATGTTGTGTAGTATCGGTGATATGTTTATTTGTATCAACTACATTTTTCAAGTCTTCTCGGTTTCACACGGTAAAAAAAAAATTGGTTTGTTTATTGAATACACAGTAAAGGTCAAACTCAAACACAAGTTATGACAATCGATCATTCCATGATATATTGGTGACTCTACAATCTGAAGCGGTATTGCCACCCTCATGGCATCCTGCAGGGACCACATTAAATGTTTTCCAGTTCACATTGGTTCCTGGGGACACCCTAAAAATACATAATACTATATATAATATACGTAATACTATATATATAATATTATGTATATTTAGGGTGTCCTCAGGGAGCAATGTATAATTGTCAGCTTGATTTAAATGGAAAATTGTTAGAAGAAGTGAATGATTTTGTGTATCTGGGAAGACTGTCCTATAAAAATGGAAGAATAGATGGTGACATCGACAGGCGGGTGAATGCATCTCTGAGAGTAGTTGGATGTGTGTAGTCTATTGTAAAGAATGAAATGGTATTGTCAGGAGAGACACAAGAGAAAGGTGAATAAGGTTGGAATGAGGCAATGAACGGATGTTGAAGGAGTGCGGATTGAAAGGGAATCCGATAGGTCTATGTGAAAGAAGCTTCTTACATTGCATGTTGGGAGGATGTATGTGGATCGAGTAACGAAGAAAATATACGAAGGTAGAGTGTGTGGATCAGAAGGAAGGAATAGACCAAGTAAAAGAAAACGAGATGAGAGAATGAGAATGTTAATGAAATGGTTTGATTACTTTGACCACTAAATTAATAGTTATACATTTTTAATTTCTAAAAATTTTTGGATTGTACAGTGTGTTGCGACATTAAGCTTGAGATGGATTTAGTTTATAGATTGATTTCATAGGAAGCAAAGTAAATTAATTTTAAATATTTTAGTCTAGTTTTGATAGAATATGGATTATTAAAAGTGTCACTATCCCTGGAATATGATGGTCTAGTCCTTTATAAATACCTTTCTGGTCGCTCTATCTGCAGTTGCTCCATAACATCTGGAGTTTGCCTCGGCTGGGTAATACATGTAAAATTGTAGTCATTAGAACTTACAATTTGTTTGTGGAATGGCTGAGTGGACCCGCTCCACCAAAACGGTTGTTTTTCATCGCAAGTTGGCCATATACTATATAAACAGATAAACAATACATATTAAGGGATTGAAGAAAACCCAGGTCTAAAATCCCAAATACAGTTCGAATAGTGACAACTGATAGACATCCAATAAACTCGCCACAAATAAGATGGATAAGATATCACTATGACTTACTTAAAATATTATTTCACAAACTCACATTGCAAGATGACAGTGAGTTCAATGAAATAGGGGTCTAAAGATTTAAAAAAGTAGCTAACCTGAAAATACCTGTTGATTTATCTGCTAATAAACTAAATCTATGTAACAAGAACTCGGACCATGAAGTACAGAGGCTTGAACCCTTGGAAAGAAGCTGTATTGGGGGCTCTCCTCCTTAAAAAATTACTTTCCCGCAATAGGCACACTGTATGTCTAAAAATTACTGCAAAAATGAAATTAATTACTGGCTATTTAGCTGGGAATGCTTTAATTTAATTGATTAAATGCTCCCTGTAATTTAATAGTGTAAATTTAAATGTAGATAAATATAAAATCGACTGTTTCAGGGCCATGGTCAACCAGATGTGTACGAACATTAACAGTGATTTCGGGAATCCTCGGCCACTTTGCTGGATCTTCATAGGCAATCACTTTAAATTGTATTTGGTTATACTTGCCCTGTGATTCGTTTGTATCTTGTTCTTTGTCAATAATGGCTTCATCAGTCACGCCTATTTTTTTTAAGGTCCCATGTTGCTTCATACGGTTTTATTACACTTTATACACTGCACAACATTTAACATTGAACTGGCGGTAGGTCCAAACTCGTGTACTGCATGATTGATTGATTGAGGAGTAAATAACAGGTGCCGGTGTCCCCAACACCTAGGTACGCCTCTGGGGAAGTATAACATTTGTCGTGTTGCTCAAATTGTTTAAGATGGGGCATATGTGTAAATATAATAAACTAGATGAATAGTATATTTTATTTTATTAATAGTACAAGCTACCTGCTTTGGTGGCCGCATAGTCTAACGAGCTACTTTCTCGGTAGACTAGACTGCCGATAGCGGGGAGATCAAGGTTCGAATCTCAGATAAGTGTACAGAGGGTGCTTTTTCCAAAATGGTTTTACACTCTCTCTCCACTCAAATTCGAGTACACTTACTCTGAATATAACCTTCCTAATCCATAAAATCAAGAGCGTAATTAGTACATAAGCTTATAAACCGAACGGCTAGTATTAAATTTAAATTAAAACAGAACTATTAATACAAAATTCTCATAAAATTAAAGATCACCATCATCAGAATATGTGGTGCATCTAAAACGTTGAGAAGAATATGACATCTCTAAGACCTATTTTTAAGATCAGTGCTCTACGATGTCCCAAATTGTTGGGGCGTGCGGTTGAGCGAGTTGGGTTTCACCCCCTCACCTTCGCTACGATTAAAATTATGTAGACTCGGTACGGTTACTGCCAAATAATGTAGGGGTTGCAGAGTGAATATTACCAAAATAATAATTTGTCTGTCTGTCTACGAAGTAAGCTTTGAAGCTTACGATTACAAGAAAAAATTTGACAAGTTTTGCCCAATCCACGAAACTTGGAAAGGTGTGAGATGGATAAGCAGTTGTAGTATACAATATGTGACCCCAACGATCAACAGTGATCATTTTGAGGAAGGTAGGACAAGGGTAGAGAGGGTGACTGGCCTCTAAACAGACCACACATGCACCTACGGAACACTTGGCTCTACGAGCAACGGCGGAGTGGTCAGCATCAGAAGTAGGAGGGAGGTCCTTGTACAACAATAGAATGCTTTGTGTCCTGTTTTTTAGGTTAAAGTACCTTTTCTTCATTCTTAGTTTAAAAATTAGAAGTGGAAATGCGGGGGATACCAACGTGATTCATTCGTCTTAATTGTGTAACCTGATCTTTCACAACAATCATTAAGTTTTCAAATTTCCAAGTAGCTTCGGAACGTTGATTATTTTCAAATGTTCTAACAGTTGTGAACCGAATTTATGGGAGCGATCAAGTTAAATAAGAGAAAGGCTATTTTGGTAATGTCACTCCATTTTTAAAATATTCAAAAATTATAAGTCCATACAAAAAACTCTACCAAGAACTGAAACACGTTCCCACTACTACAATCGACGTAAAATTTACATCAAGCAAAGTATCCAATAAAATGTCAATCTGACGTAAAATAGATGTAACTATTACATCTTAACCTTGCAAGCTATGTATCCTAATTAATAAACTGTAAATTGGCACTAAATAATTTGGCCTAAAGGCTGCACCGAACACCTCAGAGGGTTGCATGTGGCCTAAAGGCTGCACTGAACACCTCAGAGGTTTGCATGTGACCTAAAGGCTGCACTGAACACCTCAGAAGGCCGCATGTGGCCTAAGGACCACAAGTTTCCCATCCCTGATGTAGAGAATAATGAGTAAACCTCAAGTTAAATTGAAAACAATACCATTTTGTTTGCCAGCTTACTTTTTAAAACATTCCAGCGTATTTTGTACTTACTTGACATAACAAACGTATAATGATGCTATTTGATTCATATTCAGACACGAATACATTTATGATAATGATAGAGTCTTTCAACAGGAGTTAAACACGTACATCTCGACAACGAACTAATTGTTTCAGAGTATTTGACAAGCTAGACTTTTTTTTAAACTTTTCCGACCAACAAAAACTACTGCCACCTATTTGTTAGGGATTATTTGAGTTTGTTTTTAAAGCTCAACAGGCAGTTGCGGTTCAAGGCAAGTCCTGCGCCCGGGTAGAATTGTTTTTGTCACCCCCCTCCCCCGCCCTATATATAAAAGCTGCTACACACGTACAGGTATACCTCTGAGGTTTGGCTGTACAGGCGCACCTGTCCGGTATAATTGAACGTGGATGACAAAACTGTGTAGTTATTTCGGCCTGCACAGGCGACAGGAGAAGGTTAATTTCATTCTATATACCTGCGTTGGAACAAACTGCGCAAGCATTCCGGGACGTGTGTACCGAAGTGCGCAGGTTCAGTTGTTTATTTTTCCACCGCCACATCTTGCACTTATTAGATAAGTTTCATTTTTTCTTTGTAAACTTATTGTTGTACACAATCTTTAGGTGCAAATTTCAATTCATTTAACAAGTTCACATATGAATAACGTTTTAAGGCCTTCCCAGTTTTCTAGACCTCATCTTTATCACGAAGAAGCCATTCCTCACATATCTGTCCCAATCTTCCAACCTTAGCCCGGTGACCTATGACCTGCAGTTCCTTCCACTGCCAATATAGACTATCCTCCAAACTTCAATTACAGATGTGCGGACTGGCCTATATTCCAGGCTAGGCTAGCCCGCACGGATTTTCCTGCTTCACTCATCCTCAACGTCAGGGAGCTGGACCGTCAGGCCCATATCTTCGCGTCCACCCTCCTCTCTAGGCCCTCCGCCCCCCCCCCTAATCCTAGATAAGATGCGGCTCCACGACAGGGCGCGAGCTTTGTGGCAACAATCTCACATCCTTATGGTCAGGGAGGTCTACAGAGTCCTCCACTCCCGTTGTCGGTGGCGGGCGGAGGATCAACGCAGGAGGATCCAATATCTAAATACTGAGGAACTATCGCTGTTACGNNNGGAAGATCAACGCAGGAGGATCCAATATCTAAATACTGAGGAACTATCGCTGTTACGATATATGAAGTGGGTGCGACACATGCGAGATCTTATCCCGGAGCTGCGTGTGGCGGGCGGTTTAGCGTCCACCACCTCGGACCGAGCAGAGGGCTTGACGGTGGCGTTTGAGGCCAATTTCGCACGACGGCTGGGTTCTCGGGTGGGAGATCCGGAACCTCCTGCAGAGCTTCCTGAACGTCTTTTTCTCCCCACAGTTGAGGGTCCTCCCCCATACCCTGACCATCCAGGAGATCTAGAGGAGGATGGGAGTAACCCTAAACCGGGTGGGGCCTAACGGGATTGGGAACAATCCAGGTTAGGCCTGAATGTAATTGGCCTCCCATTCTCAGTCGGCTGAGAGAGTGGAATGCAAGACTCTACTTGTACGGATGGTGGAAAGGACTTCAAGGACAAAATGTAACTGGGTGTATGGTAAGGTGGGAATGTTGGTATATTGGAGTGATGTGGTTTTTAAGTTGGAAATTTTGTAGTAGATTTGAATAATTGTATTCTATCATTGTAGTAGATTAGAACTTTCTGTTGTTTTTTTGGTAAGGTAATTGTGGCGATGATGTGATTTTGTGGAAAGTAGGTGGAGAACCATCTCTGATAGGGCGCCTCCCCAGGTAGTGGATAGGGGAGTGCAGTCTTCTTTCAGGGGACCCATGGGCTCTGAAAACATGGACCAAGGCGGTCACTGGGACTCCTGAAGGGAGGGGGTACTGGGTACAACTCAGGGTGGACCAACTGGAAAGTAGGTGGTAGGACGAGTTAGTTAGTTTAGTATTTGACATATATTTTATTATTATTTTTATTTTATTAATCTCTTTTGTTGTAAATTATTTTTCTTTTGTTTTGTGCTTAGCCAGATGTAGTTAAATTTAATAGTTCTTTTCTTAAGACCTGCCTTGATGGCGTAGTTGGCTAACGCGCTTGTCGTGTTGAGCTCAACCACCGAGGATGGGGAGATCAAGGTTCGAATCTCGGTCGGGTGAACTGGGGGGTTTCCCTATATGGTTTTCCACTCTCCCTCCACGCAAATGTGAGTTCACTTCCTCTAAATTCAACCTTCCCCATTCCTAATTCATAAGTGTAATTAGCACTTAAGCGTATAACCCGAACGGGTAGTAAGACGCGGTGCTAAATAATAATGATAATAAATCTTTTCTTAAGATTAGACATTATAGGAGTATAATAATTTAAATGATGGAGTTCAGGTCAGTATTAAATAATATAGGTGACTGGCCTTAATATATCTTAGGTAATAAAAAAATAAAAAAACAAAAAACCTGACCATCAGGTGGTTACTCTCCGGGAGCTATCCCGGGCGCTCGCGAGGCTGAAAATCTCGTCCATCCCGGGACTCAACCGGTTCTCCCCCCTCTCCTTACCCACCTTCCTCCCAAGGCATTCGTCCTCTTCCTCCGGATAATCAACGCCGTCCTGACACTTCTCTACTTTTCAGACCAGTGGAAAGTGGCGTATGTGGTCCTATTCCATAAGCTAGGAAAGCCCCCCGCCTACCCGGCATCATACAGACCAATCTCCTTCCTTTCCTGTGTTGGCAATGTGGCGGAGAGAGTGATCGTGGCTAGATTGAAGACTCCCTGGAATGCCCAATCAGCACAATTTGACCTTTGACCCCGATCATGAGAGAATGCGTATTGTGATGATTGTGTCGCAATCGTTTGTGGCAGCGCTGTGGTTGGCTGTTGGCTTTCCCCCTCCCCTCCCGCAGACCCCCTTTCAGCGGTGTATTCTTGTCCAAACTTGTTTGTTCCTGTCTCATTTGTTTTTTATGTGTGCTCTTTGGTTTTTATGTGTGCGCATTTTTTAATGTCGGGTTAGGATTGGGAGAGGTGTTGGATTTTATTTTATTTATTGGTTTTTATTTATTTATTTGTGTGGGAGCTTATTTTATTTATTGGTGGAGGAAACGTACCGTCCACGGCGTCAGGTGCTCCTCCCGTAGCATGTTGGCACCGCTAGTGAGAGCACAGCATGAACCTCTCCTGACGGCAGCGTAGCGTAGAGTGCGAGCATCCGGCAATGACTCCCTCTCACAAGCCCCTGAATCTATTTTGGTGTCACAACTCTCCCCCTCCCCCATCTATGTGGCAATGGGTTTTCCCGCTGACGTCATCGCAACCCTGGGATCAGTTTGGCGACTTGACAAGACAAGTTGAGACATGAATAGATCGTGACCTTGAAACCAAGAGCTAGTACATGAGGCTATTGACCCTGCCAATCCTCCCCTTCAATGTGGCAATGGGTTTTACCGATGACGTCATTGCACTGTCGCAACCCTGATGACCCATACATGGCGCCAGTTTGGCGGCTCGACAAGACAAGTCGAGATAGGAATAGATTGTGACCGTAAGGTTGTTGAACCTGTTCATGCTTGGTGCCAGTTTGTCGGCTCGACATGTCGAGACTCGTATCTGGATACACACTACGTGTAAGGGACAAACAGGCTTAGCTTTAAATATGAGTGAAGAATGACCCTGGGCACTGGACGATTCCTGGATAGCTCAGTGGTTAGAGCACGGTGTATTAAGTCAAAGGTTCCGGGTTCGATTCTCGTGTCAATTTTAGAATATGATATCTATCTGGAGTAATCTTCAGTAAAAGCATAAATAATAGCATTGGTCATTTGATTCTTAAACTACCTATATGTTTTTGCATTCAACCCAGCGCAAATTACGGTACATTCCTGTAAAACCACTAATTTTACTATTTTGTCTCTCATTTGGGTAAAAATATCAAGGTTCGAATCCATGTTATCATACATGGAAAACGCTGAAACACGACAAGGTACTTCAATAAGGATTGTTTCTGACAAATTGGCCCAGGAATGGGCATTACAAAGCACATCTTGGCCGAGGCCTTCAGAGGGCCCGATGCATCAAGAGCGCTTGAGGTGGGGTGGGTTAGTGACTCTTGAATAGGGTCGTTGCTACCCTCTTTTAACATTTATAACAAGTTTAGGGTTCTTTGTTGCTTTCCAGCCCCCGGGGCTATTTGACACATGGAGCTCATGGGTAGTGGTGGTGGAGGGAACGGGGAAAGTGAAAGGAGGTCCAACAGAGTCTTACAAGAGGGAGCCAATGTTTACTCTACGCTAAGCAGGGGTCGGGAGAAGTTCATGCTTCACGTTCCCTCCCTCGGCCACGATGCCGGCATGCCACGGAAGGAGCGCCCAACGCCATGGACTGCACGTTCCCTCTACCAATAAATAAAATAATCTCCCACACAGACAAAAAAATGCGCACACCTAAAAAAAACAATAAGCACACATAAAAAACAAATAAGTTAGGAACAAACAAGTTTGGACAAGAATAAACCGCTGAAAGGGGGTCTGCTGAAGGGGGAGGGGGAAAGTTAACAGTCAATCACAGCGTTGTCACACGCGATTGCGACACAATCATCACAACATACACGCTCTCATGATCGGGGTCAAAGTTGAAAGGTCAAAGGGCAAATTGTGCTGATGGAGCATCCCAGGTAGTTTGGAGGCCTGGCTGGAGGTGAGCCCCCTCCTGGCGGATTATAGATTCGGCTTTTGGAAGGGCCTGTCGACGACTTACGTGGTCGCCAAGGTAGTCGACCTGGTGACCATTGCGTTCAGTGTCAGCGCCCAGACAGGGTTCGTAGTGTTGGACGTCAAAAGAGCCTTCGACAATGTTAGCCACCGTAGACTTCTTACCACTCTTGTCAAGGTGGGTCTCCCAATACCCATCGTCCACTTCCCCAACTCCTTCCTCGCCGACTGCTCCTTCAGAATGGGAGTAGAGAACACCCTTTTCTCCCCGCGGCCAATCTGGGTAGGGGTCTCCCAGGGCTCCTGTCTTTCTTCTATCCTGTATTCGTTGTTCGTGTGAGACATGACCGTCCCACACAGTACGATGCTCTTTCAGTTCACGGATGACACCACTATCCTGGCGCAGTCCCCGGACGCCTAGGTGGTCTGGGCTAAGCTTACCTTTGCATTGCGGGGGCCGCTAGCCTACCTTCAATTACGGTCCCTATCCATCCAGTCCCAAAAATGCAGGCTATTCTGTTAACGCGTCGGGCAATGGGCCCCCTGCAGCCACTTCGAGTGTAGGGTGCCTCAGTCCAGTGGTCATAAACAATCCGGTAGCTAGGGGTGACCCTGGATGCGAGATGCAGTTGGAACCCCCACCTGCGTTCAGCGGCGGGTAGGGCTATAGGTATCATGGTGGAGCTGTATCCACTCCTGCGCCCGGTCAGTCCATTGGCATACAGCCACAAGAGCAGACATTTTCTGGCCTGTGTGATTTCTATGCTTATCTATTCCACTCTCGTATTTTCCTATTTACCTAGATACAGATACAATCGTTTCCGTTCTGTATACTATCGGTTCCTTAGCCTGATCCTCGGGGCTCCGCCCCATATCCCACACCGCGTTCTCCTGATCATGTCAGGCCTCCCATCCCTGGACAGGCGTATCCGTGAACTTATGGAGAGATTTTTCAGTCGGGCACTAGTCACCTCAAACCAGATCATTCGGGGCATCAGCGATTACGACGCTCCTGCCCATTCCTACCATCGTATCAGGGACGGCGTTGTGAGCCTTTTTGTCAACGTGGGTAGGTGACCAGAGAGTCAAATCGGGAGATTCGTGATCGCCCCTTCTAGACGTGTGAGACTGGGGGGAGCAACCAGATAACGGGCGATGTCGGTCTAGAGGATGCGATCGGACGATAGTGGGGGATGTTAGAGGTCGGGGTAGTGGAGTGATGGTGCTTGTCGTATTAAAAAATCTTATGATTTAGTATGGGCTGTGCGGGAGAGCCTAAATGGCCTCCGGTTAAATAAGTGTGTGTGCCCTAATTTGGGATGGACTCATAACTTTTATTTATTTTTTATATAATTGTTATATTCGAGAACCCAAACGGGTTGGTGTGTGTCGAAATTATGTACATGTCTACGATTCAGTTTGTGTATGTCTAAGTATTGTATAACGTATAATAAAATAACTGTTAAAAGGAACAAAGAAAGAAAAGTCTTAGCTATCATTCAAGAAATATAGAACTACTCACAAGTTCACAGCCTTTATTTCAACCTCTGAGGTAGCACCCTTGACCGGCTGCCTCAGCTCCCAATCTCCGAGGTAGCGCCTTTGGCCGGCTTCCAATCACGCTCCACCCGGACGCCGGATACACGACATCATCCAACACCCTCTCCCCCCTCAACCTGCCCACGCTCTCAGTACACCCAATCCTCCCTACATTCCTCCAGACACCCTTCAGACCCTAGACAATTCCCCTCCACTGCCATCCAGTGGGAACATCTAACCTGAGACTTTGCGGAGGATGAAGACATGCATCCCCCCTCAAACATTCCCGTACCCAGTGACCTATCCCATCCCTGGACCCTTAACCACAGCTACTTAACAACCCCATCAATTTTCACACACCCCGCCCCAACCATCATATCTCATACTCACCCCAACAATAGTATACTCACCATCACCCCAACAAAAATCATTTACCCCCAACCATTCTTTTCCCTTCCTCTTCAACAAGAATGATCAATCTAGGCCCCTCCTATACCCCCGGGGGTAGATAACAAGGTTTGGAAACTAATTTCCTATCGGCTATCACGCCTAGGTTGCGTAGGTTATGTTGGTGCTCTGTTTCGCCTCTCCTTTGAGTCAGCACCTCAGACAACCGCCTGGTTTGGCGACATTTAAGCCTCTCCTACAGACTATTGGAAATATATAAAACGAATAAATGAAAAAGGCATAGGCTAGGGTAGTCACTAGAAATATTATATTGTTATTATTTATTATTATTATTATTATTATTATTATTATTATTATTATTATTATTATTATTATTATTATTATTATTATTATATAGCACCGCGTATTACTACCCATTCGGGCTATACGTACTTACGCTAATGTGTAATGGTAGGGTGATTGTGAGATGAAATGGGTACCTACAGTTTAACGTGGGATCCGAACCACTGTGGAGGCCTGGCATTCCACACATTTACAAGTTGTGATTAATACACGTCTTGTCAGAAGTGAAAGAAGGGTTCGGCAATCAGATAAATCTGTGCTGGGACCGAAGATTGAACCCCGAACCCCCAGCACAGAAGTCCAACACCTTACCCCTAGACCACCAGGTCACCAACTAGAAATATAAATTTGGCGTCATACAATGTAATCGATTGTACATTGTACTTTTGTAGGGGCCTATATCGGATATTCTCTAAATTTAACATGACTTCCAATGCCATCCGTCTCATCCTATTAGTGTTACTTAGTTCACTGAAAAACTGAGAATACAGCTCAAGACAAACCAATTTCCTAGCTCCTTGGCATCAGGTACTTTCCTAGGGTTGTATTGGTGATTAGGGTAGTTTGTATCCTCAATAAACATCTTCAGATAAATACGTTGGTGACACACTTGTACAGATTTTGTTTGGTGGTTGAAAGCCAAAATTATTGCTTTGACTCTGATGTCCTAGAGAAATAGAAAGTTATTGTTGCTTAACCATTGTTGGACAAGGAGGTAGTTTAATGTGACATGAAACATTAATATCAACAAAAGAGAGTTTATATATATATATATAAACCTCAGTGAAAACTTTCCAAATATTGAAATTGTGTTCCGAATCCCACTTACCCTTCAAGAGACCATTGTTTCAAGAGAAAGGATCTTCTAAAATTAAAACTAATAAGAATTATTTGAGATCCGCCATGTCACAGGGACGTTTAGTAGGACTGATAATAATGTAAATTGATTATGACTTTCAAAGAGATTGACATGGAGTCGATCATTAAAGATTATGCATAAAAGAAGGCCCGGAAACTGCAGGTTTGATGTATAACAATTTTGGTATATTATATTATATTATAAATTAGTAAGATGATGTAAAATGTATAAATATGTTCCCGCCCAGGCCATGTTAGGTGTAAATTTGGTAAATTTGGGGATTATTTTCCTACAACGGGCAGGTAACGTTAGATTTGGATTTGATAGGTTTGGGGATTCTTTTAATATAATGCCCGTGCTACGTTAGTTTTTGAATTGTTGTTTGGGGATAGTTTTTATATTTTCATACCATCCCCCAGCTATAAGGCGGGCGCCAAAAAGCTGGTCCTCGACCAACTTGAGAAACCAAGGAGTAAGGGAATATTTTTAATATAGGTCAGTTAAATTATGCAATATTTTCTAACAAAATATATAATTTAAATATTTCTAATTTTTAAAAACCTTGTAATTCAAACTGCATGAATAATTAACTTTTTTATTGACTTTGTCTAAAACCTAAGTGCAAATTATAATCCATTACGAATAATTGCAATTTATTCTTTATGACATTTTATTTCATATGTATTATTTTATTAATTGTACCATTTTTGTTATTATATTATGTGACATACCTTATTGTTATACATTAATTTGTCTAAAGTGTCCCAATAAGGTAATGCTTTTTTTCTAAATAACTGTTTATCATTTTTTGTTAAATTCAAATTTTACCTATTAAATTTTCAACATTTATATATTATCTTAAGAATGTTTATTATCTAGCAATCAACATTTTAAATTATTAAAAACCTTTCAAAGCCATTCAATACTTTTGTTATGTATGTTCAATCTTTTTTAACGTATTATAAATCGTAAATTCATTTGACACTACCGCTGTCATGCCGAACACAATTTCCCCACCACACGATGGTTCATGTCGCTCCCCACCACACGATGGTTCATGTCGCTCCCCACCACACGATGGTTCATGTCG
>CABFWB010006841.1:0-29546 GCA_902151455.1 Timema bartmani
AATACGTTTTCATTTTTACAAATTAAAAATAATTTAATGGCAGTCTATAAATAAATTATTTTTGAAAAGTTGAAATTTATTAAAAATATTTTAATAATTTATTTAAAATGTATATAATTAAATTAAGTGTTTATTATGACTAACAATATGATGTGTTTGTTTTTATGAGGAAAATTTACTTAAGGCTGGTTTACTTTAAACCTCTTTTTGAAAATCTTCTTCAAAGCGATAATACTCAATATGAGAAAGTTTGTACGATTGTGTCGTACCATTTATTTTTATAAAGTTTATATCTAAAACTTTTTGTTTAAGTTGATTCACTATAAGGGCTAAATCAAGTTTATAACTTTCTTTATTCTTTCTTTTTTTTCCCTACCACGTCTTACCAACAGAAAAAGAGATGAGTATAACAGGTTTTAGAAGAATGTAGCGACATTTGCAAGTAGAGCGTGAGAAACAATTAAGGTAAGCCAACTTCAGTGCAAACCGACTGGGATTCAAACCCCGACCTACTTATCACAGGCAAAACACATTAGATGATCCTGACGTTCAACCCGCGTGTCCACCGAACCGGGTAAATTCCCCTACCTTTTTGGAATAAAATATATGTTAACAATGGCCTAATATATTAATCATTAACAAAAGTCTTAATTTTGTCTTACAAATGTTGTCTATCGTAGATCCTGTATTCTATTATGAGCGATTAATATCAATATTATTGTCAGAGACAAAAGTGATGTATTTAAGTAATTATGCTCCAAGTGAGTGGCGCACCCAGATTATTTACTTTTGAGGCGCGTTTGATGTATAGGAACTATCATTTCTGTAGGTTTTTTTGTTTGTTTTATCCAATTTGGGAGTTTCATAGGTATTTTTAATGGGAGCAGGCAAAGTGATAGACAACAAAGTGGCCGACACGAGAGGACAAAGCGGTAGACAGCCAACTGCTAGACACGAAGAAACGACGTGGACCAAGTGATCGACACGAGCTGGACCATGTGATAGACAGCCAACCGGTAGACAAAATGAAAACAATTATTTGGAAGGCTGGGTGGGTCAAGTGGCCGACACGACTTGGACCAACTGCTAGACAAGCTCATGTATAGGAGTACAAAGTGATAGACAACCAAGCGGTCGACACNCAGTTGGTCCAAGTCATGTCGGCCACTTGACCCACCCAGCCATCCAAATATTTTTTTATAGCTTGTCGAGCAGTTTGTTGTCTAGCAGTTTGTATGGTGCCATTTTTAATATGCGTAACTGTACACCTTTATAATGCCATGCAAGCCTGATTTAAAATGTAGCCTGTAGAGTCAGCAAATATTCGGCGCTCTATATTATAACTATAAGCCTACTTCATGTTTGTTTTTAATAAAATTATTTGTGATCTTGGGGAGGGATCAAAATGAACCATTTTCCTTCCCTCTTCCCTCCATCTCTATCCCGGGTGCGCCATTTTTCCAAATTTACTTTATAACGAAACTATTTTAAAAGGGAAAATGGAAGAATTTTTAATTAAAGTAGTAAACAACACACAAAAGATTCGAAAAGCCCCAAAATGCAAATTACTGGAGGATAAGAAAATGAACTAAGCCATCCAATCTCGCAAGCATCATATCACGAGAAGAATCAATTTGGAAGTCCGCCTTCTTGGGGTAAGGGGTAAGATAGAGCTCGGAGTCAAGTGGAGCCAAGCCAGTTCAGCCCTAATAGTATGTATCTTATCTTCCGAGAAGAAGAAAAAAAAAACCTGTTACCAGAGACCCCCAACACGCATCTCCCCAGCAGTCGGCACGAGCGTTCGACTCATTAGACTGGTAATTAGACTACTTGGAATTAATTAGCGACGTTGATGCCTCGACGCACTCCCATCACTAATGCGCGCGATATTCGCTGGGAGCGCTGCGGTGCGCGGCGAGAAGATGAAGTTTGGCAAACAGTCACCACCATCTTCATCCCCGCCAACCCCCTACCCCAACACCATCCCTTTTCAACAGATCAAAGCATTCGAAAGTGAATGACGCGTCGAATAAGCTACCCAATTGGAAACTTGTCTGAGTACATTTGACAAACATTTGAAGAGCAAAATTTTAGCACAAATGGTGTACACTGGATATCATCGCTGAGGCAACTGCATGGTTACTATTGGAAAACAGTGTTGCAATTTTCTCGTTTTTGTCCGGTCAACCTCCCCTCAAATATAAGACCAGTTTCGCAACACTGGTTTGTCAAGGTTGCCAGTAGCTCCTTCTTACCACAGCACACCACCTTCAGGCATAACTGAGAGCGAGGAGATTTGGCAACAGTTAACAGAGAGAGAGCGAAGGTAAAGCATTCCTCCATAAGACCTGCAGCTCACTCAGTGATTATATTGGGTATAGCCGTCACCTAATATAGAGGCCACGAGTTCAATTACAGGAAGGGCAGAAAACGTATTCCTGTTGTGTTAGGGTGTGTTTGTTTTTTTGCAAAAAATGATGAATTAATCTTCCGGGGACTGGTTTTTGTACTATCCAAGAATTTAGATATTTTATACAGGAAGTATCGAGCATTTTGATATGTTATTATTACGTAACCACGCTACAGGCTGGTAACAGGAACAGTCCCTCTTATTCTCACGTGTCTCAATGGGCGTTACGAAATATCACACACACACAGTCCAGAGTTTAAAATCGGTTTTGTATCCCCTCTAGTTCGTGGAAACGCTTGACCTTATATGTTCCATTTAGATATTGATAATATTAAGTACAAAGTACATTCCAATTCTAATAAATAAACTGTCTTCTTCCCCCCTCTCCCCCATCGCTCCTTAGTACCCGTTTAGGCTATATGCATACATTAAGAGGAAATGTACCCTCATTTACTTGGAGGTAAAGTGGGAAACCATTTAGGAAACACCACCATATTACATACACGCAGTCAAGATTTGAGCCCTAGTTCTTCAGTCAGCGGCAAGACAAACATGACTAGACTGACGCCTTTGTCCGCGTGTTCAACGGTGCAGAAAGTTTGTATTTTTACGCGCTAATACAAGTATTTATTAAGAGCTCCTTAAAATCAAACCTAAGGGAAAATGATAAGGAAAGTTGATTTTAAGAAACCGCCACAAATATCGCCTTGAAGAGAAAAAAATGCTGTATATTAAAAAAAACTCATGGGTGGTCGCATCAACTAAGGCGTCACTCTCGTGTTTGCCAGTGATGGGAATTTCGGGGTTCGAGTACCATCCGAGTGTCCTGAGGATGTTTTTGCCTAAATGGTTACCACTTTCTCTCACCGCAAATGCTATTACATTTTCTCTACAATACTACCTTGCTCAGTCCTACTCTGTTGGCGCAACTAATGTATGCGTTTAGCCCAGACGGATACTAAAACACGGTGAAAAAAAAATATATATATTAAAAAGGTTTTCGGGCTTGAGCCGCGTTTAATAAATAACTTTAGACGTTTCGAGTTTAGATGCAACATCCATCATCTAGGATTAATGAAGAGATAAAGCCCAAATATATTAATTTTAATTCAAAATCCAACCGATAAAACATTCAAAATAAACTATAGTGAATAAACAGACAGACAGTTTTAGATGTGCGTGTGTATTTGGTGCTGTAATGAACGTGGTATGCACGCTGCCTGATTGGTTGACGGAGAAAAGAGGGTCACTGACCTCTCAGAGGAGGGTTGCCGGAGTCACACAAAGAGTAGTGGCGGGGTGGGAGGGGTGGGGGGACTTGCCCTGAGGCGTTTATCACACGTGGGACAGCCGTAGGCCGGCCCACATAGGTCGGGATGCGCCCACCCGACTCTACTTCCCTCGAGCCTCGCTGCAGGAACGTTCTCATCTAAACAACACGGGCTGCGTTTGTTTTACTAGGAGGATTGAGTAGCAGTACAGTACGTACTGATTATCAACACCTTTAACAAATAACATAAGAGAATAGCGATAAAACATGGTTTTAAGGTGGAATGGAAGGGGAGAAAAGGCCAGTGTTTTTGCAGTTTTTATGGAAAAACATTTTTTTTTTTTGCCAAAATAAATAAAAGATTTCTCCAATAGAAATACATAGTTTAATTTTCTTCACATGTTGATATCAACAGTTCCTGAATATCTGTCATGAGCATGGTGGCATTATCAAACAAACTCTTTAAATGAAGAGAAAAAGTTGTCAATAAATTCCAGAACACCTTTGACAGATATTCAAGCAATTTTGAGGTCACCATGTTTAGAAAATTAAATTCTATGTTTGTACTGGAGCAATATTTTATTCATTTTGGCGAAAAATAATGTTTTGCCATAAAAACTGCAAACACACTGTCCTTTTCTCGCGTCCCCTTCCATCTCACCTTAAATTGGTTCAACATATTTAAAAAACTCAGCTGATGACATCAACTGTGGTTTCCTAGGGCTCAGGGGCTACCACTTCTTTTTTATTACCAAATTATCTGTGTTTTTCCAGGTTTTCCAGAAGGGATATTCATTTTTACAGGCAGTCCAGATTGAAGAAAAGAGTAATACCATTCCATTTTTTCATCAAACTGACTAAGTGTGAAGTCATGTGACTTGTGTTTAATATAGGATGATGGGGAAATACATCTTCTGTCACTTAACAACCCTTGTGTGACGTGTGACGGGTAACAAGACATGTTTGACTCAACGTTCCTAACTCTTCAGTTCACTTTTCCTTCATCCAAAGGACTACTGCTTTATTCTTTCGGTTAAATGTCCCGAATTAACAAATAATATGCCAGTTTTTTACTAGATTTTTCAAAATTCCCTGTGTTTTCCGCGGGTTTTTTCCAGGCATTAAAAAAAACTGTTTTCCGTGTTCTCCCGGTTACCCAGGTGCGTGGCAACACTTTTTCCGTTCACCCCCGAGCATCAACTATATAAACAGTTCGATTCTAGGTGATGTCCAATTTTCATAGGAAGAACAGCTGAGAGAGCCACTAGGGATATGTTCACGTATTCATACGTCGAGTCATAATGAACTGCAGCTGCTACTTTTGATAGATAGTATCAATATATACAAAATAATAATAATAATAATAATAATAATAATAATATAGAACATGTTATTAATTTTGGCAGAAAAATATGTTTGTAATTTTTAAAAAGGCCTTTCTTTGAAGTTGAAACTGAATGTATCTACCGCCCATAAGTTTCCATTCCCATCATTCTGCCAATGGAAACGTTTGACTTATTGCCGCTAATCAGCCATTTCCAATGTTGTTCATTCTGACATTGGAAACGTTTGACCTCTTGCCGCTAATCAGCCATTTCCAATGTTACCTTCACGTCCAAACTTTTTTTTTTTTCATATTGCATAAATGACTTGGAAGGACATGACAACCCGGTTCGGACGCTTTATGTGCAGACTATTCGCCGCTTTGGTGGCACAGAACGTTATCCAGGGTACACCATAGGAGGTTGTCTACACGTACCAGCAATGAGATGATGTGATGGTAGTTATTATGAAGCTGTGTAACCGGTGTGAGTGTTAACCGTACTAACCATACCCAGGTGACCGTTGGGATCATTACCCTTAAAGTAAAAATACCCCAAGTACCAGCCGGGGAATCGAGCCTGGGGCTCTAGGCACGTAGCCAGGTGCACTGACCACTAAACCACGGGGCCAGTTACGTGTAAGTTGCTGCGTAGATACGATGAACCATCTACCCCTTCTTAAATACATGTGTAGTTCCAGAAAACGACACGGCGCCCTGAGCCCACGATTCAGCGACGCAACGTTTTGACATTTCATCGTCTCTAGTCTCCATCAATGAGCTAAGCTACCTTTAATTTGTATGTTTTCTAAACTCGCTGGAGATTCTTCGAGTGTAATCCTACTCCAGGGATCTTGGCGGTGCAAGTGCTCGGAATTTATTCTCCCAATCAACCCTTCTCCCCTCTTCCGTGTTTACAGCGTGCGTCTAAACATCCCTCCCTACACTTTAAGCATCGGGGAGGAGGGGGGAAAAAAAACCTTCATACCATTCGAGGTTAATTTCCCGAGAAATTGGGTCGTCATTACAACAATATTCACAACCTGCAAGGTATGGCTGCAAAAAGGGCATAAGCATAACTGCCAACACAAACAATCGTTAGTAAATAATTAAATATACTAATTAAAAATATTAAAAAATTAGTGAAACTAGCAAATTTGAGAAAATGGCAATCCATCACATAAACATCAGTCGGCCTGATGTGTATATCTACTATTCTCCTTAATATAATAATTAATAAAATACTCTTATGATTAACAAATAATTTATTTTCTTCAGGAATACAATACACACAAGTGTACAGTCCAATTTTCATAGGCAGAACCTTATCTGACAGCTAGAATCGTTACTAGATCAGTTTTCACGTAACAGGCGACTTAACCCTAAGAATAAATCGGAGCTTATTGTAAGTACGGTTCCAGGAGCCTTGCCCCTTTATGTGATGAGCCCATATAAACAGTAAGAATAAAACGTTTGATAACGAGGGCGCTAGGTTCTGAACGTACCAGTTTTGAAAGTACACTCAAATCTAGAATAGCTACAACACTTGTGAAAACTATAAAATATAAATAAATATACAGTAAGCTACATTATATATATAATTAAAATTATATACAAAGCTGAGATGGGAGAGATAGTAGATAGATAGTTTTTGGAAGTATATTGTAGAATGTGCAGAAGGGAGAGAACAAGAAATGACAAACAAGGAGATGAATAAAGGGTACAAATCTTCACGACGATCGGTTTCGTCCTTCCAACACTTGGAATACTCAACCTACAATTTTTTAACTCTGTCCTGATGATGACGTCAGTGCTGCATTGAAACAAGTAGAAGTTCAATACGTTTCAGGGATTGCAGCATTCAAAGGAACAAGGGATTACAATTTGGATTATCTTGTCATATTACTGGCTAAAAGCAATCTAACTCAAAAGTTCACAATTTTTAATAATTTATTTTAAAATGTTTAAAACTTTTTAGATGTTAGTTAGGGCTTAAGTCGTTGTAATATGTATTTCTTCAAATGATATTGACTTGTGATTGTTTTACCAAACTTTTTCATAAACTTAAATTTTGATGCCTATACGGTTGTTATATTGCATCATATATATATATATCCAGGTTTATTTATGCTAGATTGACATAGTTATCAACTTTACCTAAAATTGAATTCTTCTACTATTAATAGTTTATTTTAGCTTAGAATAGGTTAGATTGCATTTAAGTTCTATATTTTTATCCGCATACATTAGATATTTTATAAAATCACCGGTAAATGTAGATAATACAGTTCATGTTTCTTACTTTCACCAAACTGTATTGGGAAATTTATAAAATCACTGGTAAATTTAAATAAACCATCGCTATCAGTGATTCAGACATTCACTGGTTATTTCACAAAATAACGAATTCAGCACATTCAAAGTAACACACACACTCCATCGTGTGAGCCCGCAAGCTAGCTACACTGACCGAGCGGCCACCACCGTTAGCGAAGATATTGCCAACATTTGCGGATAGAGGGTTTCATGTGGTCAGCACAACGGGCCGTTAATCTCAGTTTTCTAAGCCGGAGATGCTACTTCTTTAATGTTCTCACGAGGCTGAGAGTTTGACCCCATTCCTGACTCATTGCTTCACAGATAAATTTGGGAAACACCGGGAATCGAACCCAGGACCTCTGGATCTATAGCCAGGAACTATGACAACTATACCACAGAGTCGGTCTTAGTCTCTCTTTCTCTCTCTCGAGATATATAGGCCTATATATATATGTATGTGTGTGTGTGTGTGTATTTTATAATCCGCCCCACCTAGCACTTTCTATATCCTAATGTGGCCCTCCATTCAATAAGTTTGGGGACCCCTGCCTTAGACCGTGTGGCCACCCAAGCGGGTAACTTAAAAAGTTCACGGCGGTCAAATTGTAATGATCCAATCATTATTACTCTCTCCATATCTTTATCAATCCCCACCTCGCCACAAAAATAACCGCAGGCCGTTTGGAAATTATTCCTAAAGCTGAAATATTCAAAATAAGAAAATTGATTTTTTTTTTTAAAAAAAACCTCACAATCTCCTTGCGCCCTTGTTGCTCGGAGCGGGGGAACTTTTCACAGATAAGAGGAATACGAGCAAGTAGCATCAGTAAAAAAAAATAGCAAGGTAGAGAGAAAGGAAGGACACAGAGGGAAACAGAAAATGAAGTGGGGGATCGTGATAAAACAGAAGATAAAAAGGTCGACTTGATTAACAACAGTGGAGGGTGGCAAGAAGGCAGGGAAGAAAGATGGGAAGAGACGCACAGAGAACGATTGGAGACAAGGGGGGAGATGAGGGGATATAAATACTGTCCCAAAACAATCCGGAGCATCTAACAACAGAAATATAAACAGACTCTATTTTTTTCAAGCACCTAGCCTTACTATCCGTTCGGGTTATACGCTTATGCACTAATTACGCTAAGGGTTTTAAGGATTAGGAAGGTCATATTTAGAGGAATAGTACACGCAATTTGGTGGAAGGAGAGGGGAAAACTGTTTAGAAAAAAACACCCTCATTACACCCGACCGGAATTCGAACCCCCGATCTCCTTGTCTTCAGCAGGCCAGTCTCACGGGAGTGACGCCTTAGACTATTCGGCCATTGGAGCGGGGGTACAGCTGTTAGCGGGCCATATAAACTAAAATTCTAGAGTAAAAATCACCCACAAGAGGTAAGGGGACAAAGCTTTATTTCACTCTCTACATTATCTGATCTTGCCGGGAATCGAACCCGAAAACCATTAAATCCAAACGCTTCACCTGATAAGATAAAATGTTGCGCACCGACATTGTTTCTGACACATGCTAAGTTAACGTGTTCAAGGAATTTAAACCATTTAAACTGGCAAAGGTGGACACGCGGACAAAATGTCAGGTTCATCTAGTCTTGTTAGTCGGTGACGGGGAGGTCTGAGTTTGAATCCCTGACTAGTGTAACCTACTCAGGGTGGGTTTTTTTTTCTAACCTTAATGATTTTATACTCTCCATCTACGCAGATTAGAGAACATTTAATCTAAATCCTACCTTCTTCATACTCGCTTCAGTGGTATAATGTTCTAAGGTGTCACTCTCGTGTTAAGAGTAACTTGCTGATAACGGGGAGATCGGGGTTCAAATCCCGTTCAAGTCTAATGAGGGTGGTTTTTTCCAAGACGGTTCCCCACTCTCCTTTCACGAAAATGCGTGTAGAAAACCTTTAAATGCTTCCTCCTCATTCTTACGCCAGTAGTGTGGTTAAAGTGTATAGTCCAGAAGAGTGACCAGCAAGGCGATTATGGATCTCAATGACGCGACAATACGGTGAAATGTCGTTCGTTGGGCGTCATATGGCAGAATTGCGATTATGGATTTATTTTTGTACGTCATACAACCGCTCGCGCCACCAAATTGGCGACAATATGAAGTCGTCCCTCAGAGCTCGTCTTTAGCCGCGTTGTAGACTACGAGTCTGGTTAAAAATTTACAATTTGTGTGCTTAACATCATAAAAAAGACAGACAAGCTTTTGATTTACGCTTTTGCAATCGGTAAGTAACAATAATATTGCTATATTAATATAATTAATTAGAGTATTTGTGTATATTTATTAGTGAATTAGATGAGGTGGAATTGTACGTCCATTTAACTGTATCATAAGTTTCTGATTTTATATTAATTTATTCTAGTGACTCTTATATTTATTTAAATTGGTAAATTCTTTTGATATACGTTTTTGCAGCCGTTTAATAACAATAATATTGCAATAATTATATAATTGCGTAAGAGTATTTGTGTTTATTTATCAGTGACTTAGATGAAGTGTAACTACTGTTTTGGTTGTGAAATTATGATTTTATAATATTTTTTTTTGTTATTGTTAAGTTGATTAAACTAGTTAGTTATTTTTATTTACTTTAGTGCAGTCTTTAAGTAACAATAATAGTGTTGTGTTATTATAATTGCTTAAATTACCTATTTGTATTTATTAATCAGTCAACATGAAGTGTAGTCATAACCTCATATGCTGTATGTTTACCATTTAGGTATTAGTTTTAACAGTTTTAGAAACTTAACCAAAATGTTTTAAATGTTTATGTTTAGAAATTGTTAATGTTTAAGCCTAATGCATTTTTTATGATTATTAAATATTGTGTTTTTATATAAGGTTATGGAAGACATTAAAATATTTGTAGCCAACAGCCTATAGTAGGTAGGCCTATTTATTTTGACAGTCTAAAAAACTTTTTAAAAGATCTAAAATTATTAATACTTACGAATCATGAATACTTATTGAATGAATTCTTATGGTCAACTTATTTAAACATAATAATTGTATTTTTAAGATATGGAAGAGTGGGTACTTCTGCATATTAGAATTGTATAAAATATGCTACAAAATTTTTTAAAGGTGTATGCATTAAATAAACTTATATTTTATTTTTTGCCAAAGATTATGAAATGAAGGCCTACAAATTTCACATAAAAGTCAAAGTCATGCAACTAATAAATAATTATTGTATGTTTTCTTTTATTGAGATAGTTACTGCAGGGTAGATAGGTATATTAGTAGGCAGTAGGCCTTGTTGCATTATTTATATGAACCTATTAATCTCAGCTGCAATGCGAAAAAAAAATCCATACACCTAAGTCAAACATGTTCTTTTATTCTTAAAACTTTTAGTTGCTCTCTTTTTTCTCAATTCGTCTACAACATTTAACCACATGTTACATGGCCTACCCCTTCCTTTTGATCCAAACACGCTTCCATTATATATTTGCATCATCATTCAATCCATTCACATTCTCTCAACTTTATTATAAACGTAACTCAAGTTTATACACAAGATATATTTTAGCCTTAGCAGAAATATATTTAAGTAATATTATTATTTAAAACAAAAGTATATATTTAAAATAGAGGTTATTTACTCACATTGTCTCCATTGTAACGTGTTTACAAGCTTGGGCGGCAAAATAATATGGCTTTTTATTGGTGTTCAATCACGTCACGATGCTACCAACGCCGTAATTTACCTAGCTAAGCAAGCTACCACGGGTGCCAACACACACTATTCCCACACTAGCGCCCGTCAACGTTTAAACCCCGTCATTCACGCCATAGCTGCTATGACATGAACTCCCATAATCGCTGTTTTGTCGCAACGTCATAACATGGCCGTCATCCCACGGGCGTCAAAGTTTTTGACGCGTTAACAAAAGAGATCCATAATCGACCTGCTGGTGGTCTAGGGGTAATTAAGGTGTCAGACTTCTGTGCTGAGGGTCCGGGGTTCAATCCTCGGTCCCGGCACAGATTTATCTGATTGCCAAACCCTTCCTTCACCTCTGACAAGACATGAATTAATCACAACTTGTGAATGTGTGGAATGCCAGGCCTCCACCGTGGTTCGGATCCCACGTTAAGCTGTAGGTCCTCCATTTCATCTCACAATCACCCTATCCTTACACATTAGAGTAAGTGCGTATAACCCGAACAGGTAGTAAGACGCGGTGATAATAATAATAATATAGTCCAGAAGGGTAAAAAGACAAGGTGTGTAAAAATAGTTTAAACTTACTAAAACAATGTGTACCAGGAAAGAGAACAAGTAATAGAGAACGGGAGGGGGGAGACATAGGAGACAGAGGCAGGCCTTTTATTGGTTCCATCCCGCAAATAGTATAATGGTGGAAAACGTCGTGTGGGGGGAGGGGGGTGTAGAGAGAGAAGAGACTCATCGGAAATCAATAGCACACCCACGGCCCGGAAGACGCGTCGTCGGGATATGACGGACGGGCAGCAGACAGGTGATCTCAGGCGTGCAAGTTCTCACACGCCGGGGCTCAAACAAGGTCAAGACGGCATCGGTGGGCACGAGGACTAGATGTCAGGCTCGTATAATCTGGTTTGCGGCAGTGATGGTGGGTGGATGTCGAGATTAAAATCCTGATCGAGTGTAGCTAAGATTGTTTTAACCAAATGTTTCCCCCAATTTCACTTCACGAAAATGCGGGCACATTTCCTCTAAAATTATACCTTCTTCAGACATATTTCACTAGCGTAGTTAATATATACATAACCCGCTTTGATGTCTACGGGGTCTAACGCGCTACTCTTGCAATAGACTAGATTGTCGGTGACGGGGAGATTGAAGTTCGAATCTCGGTCGGGTGTACTGTGGGTTGTTTTCTTCCAAAATGTTTTACCACTCTCCCTCCACGCAAATGCGGGTACACGTCCTATAAATGTAACCCCACTCATCCATAAAACCATTAGCGCGGTTAATACATAAGCGTATAACCCGAACGGGTAGTAAGACGCAAAGAAAAAATTTATTATTCCAGTTCTTTTTTTGTCGCATTTTTTTGTTTTTAATAGAACAATGTCGCTTAAAAGTCTGTGACTCAAATCATGACATGACAAAATTACGTGCAACGACTGCATTTCCAACGAATGTGAAATTGACAAAAGTATCAAATTATATTTATTTCACCTCCCCTCCACCACCCGCAAAAAAACTGCACATCATCTACCGCCAAATAATCGCTTGCCTAGCCTGTACTAAACTTGTTGATGACATTTATGTTTTTTAAAACGGCTGTTTCCGCCACGTACAGAAAATCTAGGACTAAACCTGACTCTCCTTTAGATCCATTTCTGGAGAGCCGACATTGGTTCGTGTGGGTGTGTGTGTGTGAGTCTCGTTCAGTTTTAATATCGCCCCACACACGTGGTCGGGTTTCTTAGGGATGCTATGAAGGAGGGGTTTGCAGTAAAAGGGAAGGGTTTTTTTTAAAGCCCCGAGTCGTTCCGTCAACACCGCGCCGGGAGTAGAGAGAGACGCTCTAAAAAGCCAATGGTCGTGACTTGACGGGGAGGATTTCAGGAATCGCCGCGGACAGGAAATTGATTCCCTGCAGCGGCAAGGATTTCGTCCGGCCACTTGAGGCGAAGGAGAGGCTTATAGAGGAGAGAGGAAGGACCAAATAGTTTTCGAGATATTACCAGGACATCGTTTCGTTGAGATAACGGTCCAAGTACTTTCAAAACATGTTTCAATCCAGCTACTCTAGATAGACAATATCACACAGTTTGGTAAAAGAACTATCATAAGTCACTTTTCATCTACGTAGGCTACAGCGGAGCGTGTCGAACTCGTATGGCCTTAAGGGCCTCATTGAGCATCGAAACTAATGAGTGGGCCGAATTTCAGAAAGTGAGATTTTGTCATCATTTTAGATGGAAAAATCTCAATCCTTACTATAGCAAAAATTAAATTAAGATTATATAAAATTTTAAGACTCATACTATATTTATTTACCAAAAATTTGAAACTTTAATTTGCATCAAGTGTGAAAGTGTCTTTAGATCTCTTGTAGAAGTCACGTTCAAAATAGTTGACAAATACGTATCAGTAAATGTGATCACTCGGGTATTTGTTCCTTTTAGATGACAAATACGTATCAGTAAATGTGATCGCTCGGGTGTTTGTTGCTTTTAGATGACAAATACGTATCAGTAAATGTGATCGCTCGGGTGTTTGTTGCTTTTCATGAGCGAAAACACACTTGTGTGCTGACATATATTGCATATATTTGGTGCACAAATTGAACTATTTTTGGGGATCAATCTTTGGTGAATAGTGAGTAAATGTTGGTACACCAACCTCACTTGCTATATTTCACCAAATAATGACCAATTTCCAAATGTCATGATCTCAAATGTTGTTTATTTATTTGAGCTATTTAACGTGCACATTTGAACCGACTGATTATATAAGCACACGAGAATTTCTATGAGCGAGCTCGAAAGGGCCTACTAATTTTGCCGGGAAAGGTATTTTCACCTACCTTCTAAGGGTTATTTTATATGCCACAATAGACATGGGAGCAACGGCTTTACCTCCACTCCGAAGGAAGCCATAATATAGATTTTTATCGCTCAAGAAAAATCCATCGACCCTGGTTGGGTTTGAACCCATCAAGATCGGATCTTGAGGCGAGCACTCTACTCCAAGACCACAAATGTTGTAGCCTATTCTTACAACGTTTATAATAAGAATAAATTGGGCAACGTTGTATGTTGGTTCATCAAAAGGTCCGCGGGCCGCATAGGATCATGAATCGGGCCGCAAGTTTGACATTCCTGATGTAATAATTTCAACTCATAATCATTATTATTACTTAATACTATACATTGAGTAGACACTGAACATCGGGCTACTCAGCAATGTACAAACTAATTAATCCAAATCACTGGGCGCATGGTTCGAGGCGTCACTCTAATAATATATTATAATGGCGGTGACGGGGAGGTTCAACTCCAGATCAGATGCACTGAAGATGGGCTTTTTTTTTTCAGAAAATGTTTTCACTCTCCCTTTACGCAAAGTGTGCATTTTCATACACACTTTGACAAACCAGAACGTAATTTATTGTAGGAATTATGACAACTGTTTCAGAAAAATTACGTTTCTAATAAATAGCTTTTATACAAGATTACATGCGCGTTTTATACAAGATATATAGAGGTGTACCGATTCAGTAAAACCGATTACCAATACCGATTACCGATTGTTTAAAATAATTGTTTACACCGATTAGTCCCGATTATCGATTATTTATTAATAACTATTGGGAAATTTGCTTATTGTAACTAATACAAAAAGATTTTATTTAAAAACCAACAGTTTGATAACCTTACTTTTGATTAATCGTTGCATAACCGGTGATTAATCTTTACATAACCAGCGAAAGTTGGAATTATATTGTTAGTTTTATCAACGGTATGAACTTATATCTGGTTATATAATCTTCGCATAAATGTTTTGTTTTTTTTCGATTTTGATCACTAAATTCCTACATAAGAAAATTTTGTTTTTAATTTTACTTAAAAAACGATTAATCGGCATAATAATCACCGATTACGATTAATTTTCCGATAACGGTTCAGCGGTATCCGCATCGGTACACCTCTACAAGATAAAGCACATTTTTTTAAACAAATAATAAGTAAATAATATGCATAGATTATTCTAAATTTAATTCTAAATTAAAAATTCACTACTTAGCCTGTTTTTTTTCCTTCACATATTTGATGTAATATATAGGCTAAGGTTTCATCTTTTGGAACCATTGTTTATATGGATCGTTTCACGTTTTAAATGTATAAATTGTATCTCAAAGTGCAAATCAGATTATGATGTGTGGTAGTGAGTCCGACAAGGAACAAAAACTCTCAAAGCCATTGCCAAACAGCAGTTTACAATAAATTAACAAGACCATAAGACATGTCCACCTCTTCTTACTGGATCCAGACCACAAACAAGTTGGTCGGAGGATTCCCAACTTCTGACAAGAAACACCTCTACCAATGAACTGAAGTAATGGGTCATACATGTATTACGTAACGCAATTTTAGGCCTTTTTGACCTCCCCTAACCCCACATCACGCTCCGTATTGCTTTGGCAACCCCCACCACCCCTTAAGTTACGTGACGCTTCCAGTTTCAACTAAAAGCACCTTTTCCTCATGTCATTTTCGAATGGGCTGTTGTTGTTTTTAGTAGACTAGTTTATTTCACGTCGGATCTTATAAGTTTATAATAAATATGATTTTGAATAAAGGATGCAATTTCTAGTCAAACAGTTTTATATGTATTTACAAAAAAAACACGATTTTAAAAGTGTGGAAAAACTTCTTAAGTTTATTCGTGACTAGATCATTTTTTAAACATCTTCCAACCAAGTTGGTTGCAACCGTTCATTTAAATTTGTGATTAGAGATATTTCCTCTCGGGAAGCCACTGTACATATTTAGCATCCTGTCTTTCACACAAAACTTCAGCCTTCCTACGTCTAAAAATAGGTCTACGCCTACCCATTTCATTTAATTTCATTTGATAAATTCAAAAAAAAATTATTGTTTGTTTTATAAACTAAAACTTTGTGTTGGTGACCTGGTGGTCTAGGGGTAAGGTGTCAGACTACTGTGCTGAGGGTCCGGGGTTCAATCCTCGGTCCCGGCACAGATTTATCTGATTACCAAACCTTCCTTCCCCTCTGAGAATATGTGTATTAATCACAACTTGTGAATGTGAGGAATGCCAGGCCTTCACCGTAGTTCGGATCCCACGTTAAACTTTAGGTCCTCCATTTCATCTCACAATCACCCTACCACTACACATTAGCGTAAGTGCGTGTAACCCGAACGGGTAGTAAGACGCGGTGCAATAATAATAATAATAATAATAATAATAATAATAATAATAATAATAATAATAATAATAAAACTTTGTTACGTTACGCTAGCCTAACCCCCCCCTCCCACTTCACCATATGTCACGCAGCGTTAACGCTAAGATGGAACCCCTTCTTAAGTGCGTTAAGTAATGCATGTATGGCACCTAATAGAGAGGAGAGCAAGAGAAAAAACGCCATTCCATTAAAAGAGCAAATTAGTTGCTTCAACGTCCGTCTGTGTGAAGGGCGCCATGGCTCGATTTCTGGGAATGCTAGATTCTGGTTTGGCGGGCCGTTTGAATGCCAACATTCTATTTATACTAATTTTTTTAAAACATAGTGGGTTATCTGTAGTAAAATAGTTTAATATTATTATAAAAAAAATTCAATTTAAACATAGCACGGTTAATCGCGTTTCATGAAAATATATTTAACATCGACAATATCTTATAGAATCAAAAACTGTAATGGGTAATTATTTTTAATAGATATTATTATAAACTGTGTGGTTATTTGGGGGGTTACACAAAGTTTCCGTATCCGTTCGGACTACAAGCATACATGTTAATTACGCTAATGTGTCAGGAATGAATAAGACAGAATATAGAGGAAATTAACCTGTATTTGCTTGTAGGGAGAGTGGAAAACCATTTAGGAAAAAAACACCCATAGTACACCCAAACGGTATTCAAACTACGATCTTCCCCCCACCAGAAATCCCGTCAAATAAGAGAGTGACGCGTGAAACTATGTGACCACCGTTGCGGGGTTAAAATTTATAATTATGTGTTTTGTCAGTTTTTAATATTCATGTCAATGTATTTTATGATCAAATTAATCGTGAAAATAAAGCTCTTCTAAAAAAATTTTAAAAAAAACAAAGCTTTTAGGATCTGCTTTAGCGCCAGCAGGCCATTCTTAAATTAACCTGAACCAATTTGTCATTTAAAATAAAAACTCCCGAGAAAATATTCAATGGAAGAAAATACGGCCTACAGTTGCTCTAAGAAAAAATATATTTCTTCGGTAAGATATATTTCAACTTAATTTTTAAAAAACAGCACAGCACGCATTGATGGCCACGCTTATAAAATGCCAGTGTCATCTAATCTGGTTTGCCTATGGCAGAGAAGTCGGGGTTTGAATTATGGCCGCGTGATTTTTCCTAAAGGTTTTCTCACTCTCCCTCTACGTTGGCATGGGTACATTTCCTCTAAATTTAACCTTCCTCATCCTCAGCTCATTAGTCTGGTTAAAATGCGTACGGCCAGAATGGGTAGTAAGACGCAGTGGGGGAAAACAAGAAAGAAAGATGCCATATTAGTTAGACTCAACAGACGAGTTTCTTGTTTCTCACTATAATTTGTAATCAAACTACATGTTAATCTCATCTGCTGAAAAGGAGGTACCAGGAGAACAGGACCACTGGGAGGTAGCAGGAGAATAGGACCACTGGAAGGTAACAGAACAGAACCACTGGGAGGTAGCAGGAGAATAGGACCACTGGAAGGTAACAGAACAGAACCACTGGGAGGTAACAGAACAGAACCACTGAGAGGTAACAGGAGAACAGGACCACTGGGAGGTAATAGGAGAACAGGACCACTGGGAGGTAATAGGAGAATAGGACTACTGGGAGGTAGCAGGAGAACAGGACCACTGGGAGGTAACAGGAGAACAGGACCACTGGGAGGTAGCAGGAGAACAGGACCACTGGGAGGTAACAAGAGAACAAGACCACTGGGAGGTAACAGGAGAACAGGACCACTGGAAGGTAACAGAACAGAACCCCTGGGAGGTAGCAGGAGAATAGGACCACTGGAAGGTAACAGAACAGAACCACTGGGAGGTAGCAGGAGAACAGGACCACTGGGAGGTAATAGGAGAACAGGACCACTGGGAGGTAGCAGGAGAATAGGACCACTGGGAGGTAACAGAACAACTGGGAGGTAACAGAACAGAACCACTGAGAGGTAACAGGAGAACAGGACCACTGGGAGGTAACAGGAGAACAGGACCACTGGGAGGTAATAGGAGAACAGGACCACTGGGAGGTAACAGGAGAACAGGACCACTGGGAGGTAACAGGAGAATAGGACCACTGGGAGGTAACAGGAGAACAGGACCACTGGGAGGTAACAGGAGAACAGGACCACTGGGAGGTAACAGGAGAACAGGACCACTGGGAGGTAACAGGAGAACAGGACCACTGGGAGGTAACAGGAGAACAGGACCACTGGGAGGTAACAGGAGAACAGGACCACTGGGAGGTAACAGGAGAACAGGACCACTGGGAGGTAACAGGAGAACAGGACCACTGGGAGGTAACAGGAGAACAGGACCACTGGGAGGTAACAGGAGAACAGGACCACTGGGAGGTAACAGGAGAACAGGACCACTGGGAGGTAACAGGAGAACAGGACCACTGGGAGGTAACAGGAGAACAGGACCACTGGGAGGTAACAGGAGAACAGGACCACTGGGAGGTAACAGGAGAACAGGACCACTGGGAGGTAACAGGAGAACAGGACCACTGGGAGGTAACAGGAGAACAGGACCACTGGGAGGTAACAGGAGAACAGGACCACTGGGAGGTAACAGGAGAACAGGACCACTGGGAGGTAACAGGAGAACAGGACCACTGGGAGGTAACAGGAGAACAGGACCACTGGGAGGTAACAGGAGAACAGGACCACTGGGAGGTAACAGGAGAACAGGACCACTGGGAGGTAACAGGAGAACAGGACCACTGGGAGGTAACAGGAGAACAGGACCACTGGGAGGTAACAGGAGAACAAGACCACTGGGAGGTAACAGGAGAATAGGACCACTGGGAGGGCTAGATTTAGCGCGGTGTTGCCCGTACGAGAATCTCGCTGCGGGCTCAGGACTTGTTCCGGGCAGTTGCAGTCCGGAAATTGAGTCCGGGACCGGTCGTCGTTTGCACGCTTCGTCACACCCGGACCGACGAGAGGAGGTGAAGAGAGGGGTACCGTTGTAGCGTCGTGGCGCTGAGCACAGATCTTCCGGTTCGACTCCCGGTAAAGGGTTGTTGTTGCAGCACTGGAAGACCAAGTGTCAACAGCCACCGTGTCACATCCCAGAGACTGAGTATTTATAGCTTTGTGAGTGTGTCCAGTCTTACTACCCGTCCGGGCTATCCTAATTACACTAATAGGATAAGAATGAGGAAGGTATACCCGCATTTGCGTAAAGGGAGAGTGGGAAAATATTTAGGAGAAAAAACTCCTTCACCATACCTGGCCGAGATTCGAGCCTCAATCTAACCGTCATCTGAAATTAACTGTACTGCCAGAGTGACTTCTTAAACCACGCGATCACCTTTAGCGGGTGTGTTTAGTTAAAACTACACACCCGAATGATTGAAATTCTCTTTTTTTTGTGATAATTGTGATATTTAAACACTTAGCGGCATTTGACAAATTGCATCAATTTTGACAGCTACAACAAAACTTTTATTTTTAATATTTTTGGGTTACTGGCACTAAATAGTGTGAACACATATTGCTCAGTTTGACCCAACAAGGCGTAAACGTAGTTTTTAAATTGAGGTATTTAACGTGCATTTAATAAACAAAGATATAAAAAAACGCTTACAATCTAAGAAAGGATGTAAAATACTAGGCACCTAGACCTAAAGCCTAGGTTTTTCTAATTACATAGCAGGGGTATAGCAATATGATCAGCGAGCTACTTAAATATACAGTCCAAATTTGACAACTAAAACAGTTATTAAAACTACTTTCACGTATTCATACGTGAAGTTGTGTGCACTGCAGTTGTCACTTTTGATATAATTATACTATCAATATACCCGCCTCGGTGGCGTAGTTGGCTAACGCGCCAGTCGTGTGGAGCTAGACCACCGAGGACGGGGAGATCGAGGTTCGAATCTCGGTCGGGTGAACTGGGGGTGGTTTTCCCTAAACTCCACGCAAATGCGGGTTCACTTCCTCTAAATTCAACCTTCCAATTCCTAATCCGTTAGTGTAATTAGTACTTAAGCGTATAACCCGAACGGGTAGTAAGACGCGGTGCTAAATAATAATAATAATAATATACTATCAATACCTACAAAATAACAATATAGTAATAAAGTAGTTTATTAATGTTCACCGCATAAAACGTGTTTTGTATTTTCTATAAAGATCGTCCTATAAAAATCCTACCATAATTTGCTCCACGCGCAGTAATAATAATAATAATAATAATAATAATAATAATAATAATAATAATAATAATAATAATAATAATAGAAAACAGACAGTTCAAGAAACTTGGTCTGTGAGAACCAGAAGCACGGATTTCACTGTAATAAGAATTCTGGTGTAAACGACCTTGACGTATATTAAGTTTACTAAAAAAAATTGTATCTCTTGTCCCACTAGTTATAAAACTATCCGTTAAAAAAGGGTATCAGAAACTTTGTTTCTCCAGATGCTAGGAAAAAAAACACCGCATAACTTAGTTGCATATGGAACACCTAAAATTGGAAAGTCAAACCAATTCGAGCTTTAACACGCGTGGTTTGAATCTGGGACTTTAAGAATTAACGGATGGAAACTTCTGCCAAAGCGGGTTTGTGGAGTTGTTAAAAGAAGTTGATTTAATACAGGAAAACGAAACGTTCATCTTGTAGTCAAGGAATGAATGTTTTATTATATTTCTTTAGTTTATATCCGCATTATAAAATTAGCTAGACGGCGCAGTAAGTCTACCTATCAAAAGTATTGTCCTTATATACGAGAACTTAGATTTTAGAAGAAACGACCTTTTAGAAATTACATGTATACATATATATTTATTACTGTTAATTCGATAAATCAGGTTAATATGCATAATCACCGAATTTTATATATATTAACTAGCACCCTCTGGTTAAAGTGATAAATCTTACGTTTGTGTAAGTCCTGTCTTGAGTCCTACGTGGAGTCTGCTGTGCATATAAATTGAGGTCCTTTTTTTATTGGGTGCGGACGTGTGGTGTTATCGAAATCGAATCCGTTCACCTAACCTAACCTAACCTAACCTAACCTAGCCTAGCCTAGCCTCACCTAACCTTCAGACTATTATAATTTATTACCATTATTTATTAGCCAAACAGGTTTTGTTGTTATGTAAATTAACCGGCGGATAAAATAATGTATTGCATGTATTTAATCTCATTAACCACTAATATCGGTTACTTTGGAAAATAACCGGTAATTATGCATAGTAACTAATGTATTACTTTAACGGTAACATATATATAGTGGTTAACATTGATAGCATTTTACTATTTTATTAGTAGACTTATTTAAAAAGGTACTGATAGTATTTATGAAAAGTGACAGCTGCAGATCACATGAACTTACGTTTAGATAAAAACTAGTTGACCGTTGCAGCGTTTCCAAAAGTTCTGTAAACGTGCAATGACAACTAGAGTTCATATTATTAGCTAATTGTGATGTACAGTATATACATTTTCCTAAAATAGTATGGTCACTATAGCTTGAGGTCGTATATAGAACAAGAATAGTGGCTTAGACCATAGGCCATATCTTCAGAAAACAAGTGTTGTGGAACACACTATAGACCATATCTTCATAGAACAAGTGTTGTGGAACACACTATACGCCATATCTTCATATAACAAGTGTTGTGGAACACACTATAGGCCATATCTTCATATAACAAGTGTTGTTGAACACACTATAGGCCATATCTTCATAGAACAAGTGTTGTGGAACACACTATAGGCCATATCTTCATAGAACAAGTGTTGTGGAACATACTATAGGCCATATCTTCATAGAACAAGTGTTGTGGAACACACTATAGGACATATCTTCATAGAACAAGTGTTGTGGAACACACTATAGGCCATATCTTCATAGAACAAGTGTTGTGGAACACACTATATGCCATATCTTCATAGAACAAGTGTTGTGGAACACACTATAGGCCATATCTTCATATAACAAGTGTTGTGGAACACACTATAGGCCATATCTTCATATAACAAGTGTTGTGGAACACACTATAGGTCACATCATCATAGAACAAGTGTTTGCGTCTAATCTGAACGGGTAATGAGACGCGGTGATAAAAATACATGGTACGGTTCACCACACAGACTTACTCTTTTAGCTTAATATAGAGACATTTACCAAACACTCAAGATTTGGGAAATGAAATCATATACATTGTTGCAGAAACACTCGACCAAAGAGAGTTAATGAAAAAGTATACATTTTTACAGAAACAATGAGAAAATCGGAACAAACCCGCTACTCTCGCAATGGACTAGCACTAGACTACCGAATACGGGGAGATCGGGGTTCGATCCCGGTCGGGTGCACAGAGGGGTAATTTTCCTAAATGGTTTTCCACTCTCTTTCAACGCAAATTCGGGTACACTTTCAATTAAACCTTCCTAACCCCTAATTAATTAGTACATGGGCGTATAACCCGAACGGGTAAGTAGGACGTGGTGCCAAAATAAATTCTCTAACCACCAACTTGTAAAAGAGCTGCATATATATATATATATATATTTGCTTTTAGCTAAAAAAAAACTAGCTTAATGGTTTTACAAAAATATATTAAGAATAAAAGATTTTAATTTTGAATAGTACTACATATTTCGTATCTCAGTTGCGGATATATTATCAAAATGGGAAATTTCTGCTTATGCACAGTACCTCCAGGTAACGTTCATGGAAAAATGAGAATTGCCATCTTATTTGTAATGCTAAACAATGCCTATATAGTGCTGAGGGTCCGGGGTTCAATCCTTGGTCCCGGCACAGATTTATCCGATTGCCAAACCCTTCCTTCACCTCTGACAAGATATGTATTAATCACAACTTGTGAATGTGAGGAGTGCCAGGCCTCTACCGTGGTTCGGATTTCACGTTAAACTGTGGGTCCTCCATTTCATCTCACAATCACCCTAACACTACACATTAGCGTAAGTGCGTATAACCCAAACGTATAGTAAGACGCGGTGCTAATAATAATAATAATAATGCCTATATAAAAAGAATTAATCAACAACGTTAGAGCAGATTTTGAGATAATCGATTTTTTTCTCTTTTAGCCCTTCAGTAGAGTACCTTTAATTTTAGGGTTGGATATCTCATTCCTAAAATCCCATCAAATAACCTTATGAAAACCCTAAATACCATATTTCAGCCCGTTTAGGCTCTAAACCTAGATACAGAGAGACAGCATCGCGAAAACAACTTTTTCTGTTCCAGGAGGTCATGAAACATCGACATTTATCAAAATCTCGAGTTAAATTTGTCTAGACTATCACAATATTTCTCTTTCCAAGGGGTCAAGAAAAAGTCCATTATTTCTCTCTCCGAGGGTTCGAGGGACGGTAAAGAGATGTTTTGGAACGCACAATAGATCACAATAACACAGAACAAGTGTTTTGGGACACAGTGTAAGGTTTATTACTAACAGTGGTTTTATCCCTACAGAACAAATGTTGTGGCCCACCCTATATAGTCCTAAAGTAGTGGCGGCTGGTGGACTAGGGACAAGCTTTATGTACCAGAAAATTGCTATAGGTCCTACATATAAAACACTGGGATTGCAGTATGTCCGGGAGTTGGATTCCTCCCCCTGCTCTCAAACATCACACCCAGGAGAGGTTTGTCGCTTGGGAGGTCATTTCAAACACAAGAGCAGTGCATAATGTGTGTGTCTTTATATATATAGCGAGAGAGAGAGAGATTTAACATTTAAAATACTACTAATAAACTGACAACTCATGAAAGCTAAATTTATAATTTAATTATTATTATTAGCACCGCGTCTTACTAACCGTTCGGGTTACACGCACTCACGCTGATGTGTAATGGTAGGGTGATTGTGAGATGAAATGGAGGACCTACAGTTTAACGTGGGATCCGAACCACGGTGGAGGCCTGGCACTCCTCACATTCACAAGTTGTTATTAATACACGTCTTGTCAGAGGTGAAGGAAGGGTTTGGCAATCAGATAAATCTGTGCCAGGACCAAGGATTGAACCCCGGACCCTTACCCCTAGACCACCAGGTCACCTTATAATTTAAGGTGGGGTGCAAGGGGGCGCGAGAAAAGGCCAGTGATTTTTGCCGTTTTTATGGAAAAAACTCTTTTTTTTTTGTCAAAATAAATAAAGTATTTCTCCAGCATTTTAGAAAACATTCTAAAACTTTAAATCTTGAGTAATAAGTAGATAAATATGAGTTAAGTCTTATATGTTTTATTTGTAGATTAAAGAAATGTTTATTATAAAGTTATGTTGTTTTAAGTATGAATAATTGAAAAAGTAGAATGATGCTGAAAGACATTTGACAAATTTAATAATTAAAAAAAATTTGTAACAAATTTCTGAAAATGTAAAAAATACTTCATCTCATATTCTCAAATAAAAGAGTGAATAAATAGTCAAAATAACATTGTATGCCATATTAAAATATACAATACAAACATATGTGAATCTACAGTAGTCCCATGGCTTCTTTGGTGCTGACTGACAGCTCACAGCTGACGGCTTTGAAAAGCTACCAGACCAAATTATGTATCCCTACGCCAAACCATATGATCTACAAAAACATGTGTTTAGCAGCTGTCACTTCTGACAGTCAAAATTTAGGTATATACCTAAATGTTGACTGTCAGAAGTCAGCTGTGAGCTGTCAGTCAGCACCAAAGAAGCTATGTGGCTACTGTACATAAAAATGAAAGTGTAAAACTAATTAAAAACGATGAAGGTTAAAACTACGTTAACATCTGCTTGTCAAATTAAGTTTGTTGAATAATTGTGCATTATAAATAAGTTTATAAGGTTAAATTAAATTGTTTGAAAAGGCTAAGTAATTAATTTAATTTTAGCACCGCGGCTTACTACCCGTTCGGGTTATACGCTTAAATACTAATTACACTAATGGATTAGTAAATGGGAAGGTTGAATTTAGAGGAAGTGAAGCCGCATTTGCGTGGAGGGAGAGTGGAAAACCATTTAGGAAAAACCACCCCCAGTTCACCTGACCGAGATTCGAACCTCAATCTTCCCGTCCTCGGTGGTCTGACTCAACACGACTGGCGCGTTAGCCAACTACGCCACCGAGGCGGGTAAAAAATGTTAAGTAAATTTGGTATCTAAGTCTTATCTGAAATGGGCGTCCCCTCACTCCTTTTTAAATCCAGAGCAGATGGAGAATTTTGGAAGAATTAACCCTTCATGTTTCGGAATGCCATTTTTCGTACCATATTCATGGACAGTCGCTGTGTAAAACACGATGTGTTTAAATGATTGCTATATGTTAACTCCAGCACAAAGATAAAGTTTAATTTTCTTCACGTGGTGATATCAACAGTTATTGAATATCTGTACAGGGTGTCCTGGAATTTAATGACAACTTTTACTGTTCATTTATAAAGTTCCTCATCCAATGCAGCTTTGCTCATGACGGAATATTTTTAAAAAGACTGTTGATTTCATCATGTGAAGAAAATTAAACTAAACGTTGCTATTGAATCAATATTTTATTTATTTTGGCTATAAAAACTGCAAAAAGACTGACATTTTCTGGCGTCCCTTAAATCCCCACCCCAAAAACAAAAACCTAACATGGCTGAAGATGGTAAGATGCCCGTCACAACAGGAGAAAGATAATGATGTACAATTTTCCCAAGTTTCGACAAATCAAACAAATATTTGAAGTGTTATAAAAAGTTGTTCAATATAATTATTATGACCTTATTTATCAACAACACAAATAAAAAATCATAATCGTAACTACTTAATCCGAAGCGAAAATTGATCACGAGCCGTATTTACAGTCATTTTGGGCAAGGTGGAAGGTGGTACGCCGGGTGCCGGTAAAATATATGAGTCCATGTTTGACGTTTTATAAATATGAAATAAAGTTTATTATTATTATTTAGCACCGCGTCTTACTACCCGTTCGGGTTATACGCTTAAGTACTAATTACACTAATGGATTAGAGAATGGGAAAGGTTGAATTTAGAAGAAGTGAACCCGCATTTGCGTGGAGTGAGAGTGGAAAACCATTTAGGAAAAACCACCCCTAGTTCAACCGACCGTGATGCGAACCTCGATCTCCCCGTCCTCGGTGGTCTGGCTCAACACGACTGGCGCGTTAGCCAACTACGCCACCGAGGCGAGTAGAAATAAAGTTATAAAGCTGAAAATTGCTATAGATGTTCAAAAACAAACTAATTTTATTCTCAACTTGATAACATGAGTTGGTATGCAGAGTAAACGCTAATTTAAAAAAAATCGCGTCCTGATTCAACGCCATCAATTTGCTCGAAGTTAACGAAATTTTTCTTAGCCACACCGGTAATCCCACGGTCATAGGCGTCAGATTCGCAATAGACGATTTCCAGTGATGCTAATAATTCTGTGCCACAATTATTTTTGACAACTCCAGGATCTTGTTTGTTGTTTTTTTTGGTAAGGTATCGTTATGACTAACGCATTCAATGTTCTCCGCAGTTCGAACACTCCTATGGTAGGAGCTACTGAACCAACCATAAATCCGGAACCCACATCGGTGGACAATTTGACAAAGACATCAGTCTCGTCTAGTCCGGTTTGTTGCTGACAGAGAGGTCGGAACTCGAATCTCGGCCAAGTGTAATAAAGTGTTTTTTTTTAAAATAATACGGTATATAAGGATCTAATTATATTTCTCCTCCCTGCCTGATAATTGTAAAATTGCTATTAGGGCGCAGAACACGCAAGAATATTAAATATAGATGAAACCATCGTCAACACTCAAAGTTGTCGTCCTTCCCACCTCAGCGAGACTTGACTGTCCCTCGGGCGTCCTAACCTCCCCCTTCTTAGCTCGCCGTTACTTGAATACCCCATGAGGCACAGAGTGTGGAGAGATTTCAAGGTCACGTCACCTCCACGGAATAGCTCTTGATAGATGGCTCGTGTTATTGTGGATTCACACGTTCGCCGAAAAACAAGAGGACTGAAATGTGATCACGTGACGAGCTCTAAGCCAATTAAAAGGAGTCAGTACGAACGGCGCAAGACTTTCTGTACTAGTAAAAAAAATATTAGCTCAGTGTGCAAGCGCCTAAACCATCCAGCTCAATCAGTGTGCACGTGCCTAAACCAACATACACAATCTGTGTGCATGTGCCTAAATCAACCAGCTCAATCAGTGTGCATGTGCCTAAATCAACCAGCTCAATCAGTGTACATGTGCCTAAACCAACCAGCTCAATCAGTGTGCATGTGCCTAAACCAACCAGCTCAATCAGTGTGTATGTGCCTAAACCAACATACACAATCTGTGTGCATGTGCCTAAATCAACATACACAATCTGTGTGCATGTGCCTAAACCAACATACACAATCTGTGTGCATGTGCCTAAACCAACATACACAATATGTGTGCATGTGCCTAAACCAACATACACAATCTGTGTGCATGTGCCTAAACCAACATACACAATCTGTGTGCATGTGCCTAAACCAACATACACAATCTGTGTGCATGTGCCTAAACCAACATACACAATCTGTGTGCATGTGCCTAAACCAACATACACAATCTGTGTGCATGTTCCTAAACCAACATACACAATCTGTGTGCATGTGCCTAAACCAACATACACAATCTGTGTGCATGTTCCTAAACCAACCGGCTCAATACGCGTATGTGCCTACAAAGTGAAATACAAGCAGACTACTGCACCTACTGTTTCGAAACGATTTGAAATAAATCGTTTAGTGAAGTTTTCATTCTGTGTTAATTAATGTAATAATGTTAGAAGACAATCGTGGTAATAATATAAAATATATTATGTTTATCCATTCATTGATAATGATTAATCAGCTGTTTCAATTAGGCCTGTGCGGGAAGTACAGTTTGACTTCAGAAAATTTTCGGGCGGGAAATATCAATCTCCCGCGGGAATGGGACAGGAAACAATTTTAAAATAATTTTCCACTTTAATCATATATTTATTTTTCTAATTTATAATTTTAGTTTCAACTCATCCTTATTATTCATTCAAATAAAATAATAATAATTTGATGATAAAATTATGAAAAGAAGGAAGAGATTTTAAGTAGATCTAGTTCCTCCACGACACCTCAAGGAAGGGTTTATAAGTAAACCTTGTTCCTCCACGACACCTCAAGGAAGGGTTTATAAGTAAGACCTTGTTCCTCCACGACACCTCAAGGAAGGGTTTATAAGAAGACCTTGTTCCTCCACGACACCTCAAGGAAGGGTTTATAAGTAGACCTTGTTCCTCCACGACACCTCATGGAATCAATTGTGAGTAGTCATAGTTCCTCCACGACACCTCAAAGAAAGGATTATAAGTAGTCCTAGTTCCTCCACGACACCTCATGGAAGGGATTAGAAGCATAATTGGTTCGGGATAGAATGACCAATTTAGAAAATACACACAAATTTTAATAATGGATTATATAGATATTATATTTGACACCTGGGCACGGAGATCGAACCAGGAGCCTTTGGCTTAGTATGCCAATGCTCGTCCCATACCCATGGTCATTCTCCACGGGACTATTACTGGATAGCTCAATGGTTAGGGCATTGGCGTATTAAGTCAAAGGTTCCGGGTTCAATTCCCATGCCCAGGTGTCATTTTTCAATTTAATGAATATGATATTTTGATAAGTTACGCAGAACTTACTACACACCATTTATTTATAATTTATTTAACCAATTACAAATTATTGTAATTCCATTAAATAATTAACAGTTAGCTAATCGCTTCGAAAGCTTTAATTTGCTTTGAGCGGGTTAGTTTAGGCTAGGTTAATTTAGTATATTAGTGTACTTGTATAAAAGTGAACAAACTCTGCTATGGAATTAAGGGACATTTTTCGAATAGAATACTACATCAGGTTTCTTTGAGGAACAAAACCACACCCACTTGACGAGAAATATTATCACATTATATTATTTACTTAAGACTTAATACGTATAATGGCCTCCATTTGCCATCTTTACTAAATAAATTTGTGATCCAACATTGATTTTTTATTTAAATCATCGTGCTTTTTTATAAATGTGTGTGTTTGGATAAAAACTGGGGAAGAAGAATTTAGATTCTCTTTGGTGGACGCATGATACAAGGAATCACTCTCTCAATAGACTAGACTGCCGGTGAAGGAGAGATTTGGTGCTGACTGACAGTTCACAGCTGACTTCTGACAGTCAACATTTAGGTACAGTAGCCCCATGGCTTATTTGGTGC
>CABFWB010006842.1:0-29541 GCA_902151455.1 Timema bartmani
GTGCCTACTGTACTGTTGTTAGAATAGACACACCCCACACGTATCAACAAGACTATTAGCTATTCAGTCCCTACTGTACTATTGTTAGAATAGATACACCCCACACGTATCAACAAGACTATTAGCTACTCAGTGCCTACTGTACTGTTGTTAGAATAGATACACCCCACACGTATCAACAAGACTATTAGCTATTCAGTGCCTACTGTACTGTTGTTAGAACAGGCACACCCCACACGTATCATCACATCAACAAGGCCGATCCTGACGTCACAGGGACAGACCGTGGGAACGTGGCCCGCACGGAAGTTGGGGGTTTGTAGGAGGAGGGAAGGGGGTGGGGAGGGTGGACCAGCAACACACGCCGTTGCTCTCCTACTCTCCACTCCCACTTCCGGTCTTGCGCAGTGCGCACTCCTTTACAGCAGCTGGACATCGTGATTGTACGTGGTGTAGGATATGTGTGTGAGTGTGTGTGTTGAGAACGTGACTCAAGGACGAGGATCAAAAGTCAAATCCCCCCCCCTCCTTTTTTTTCTACTACATTTGACCTGTTTAAGTACTAATTCACTCTTCACACGCACATTTTTTTTAAGGAGAAAGCTCATTTTAAACGTTAATATTTTTCCTTATTTAAAACTAATAAATACTTGAAATATTTCTTAAAATTCTGATAATATAAACATAATAAAATCCTTCATTTATCGTCTAAATTTAGTTTTTTTCCATTGATTATTGTATTAGATAATATTTTGGTGGTCTTGAGGACCGAATGGCTAGGCTCATCTCGTTTGGTTTGCCGATGACTGGGGGTTTGTGGTTCGAATCTCAGTTCCGTGTATTTGAGAGTGTTTTTTTTTTCTTCAAAATAACTTCCCCATACGCCCTTCACGCTAATGTGAGGTAAAATATAATATAGGGCCTATAATAAATTATCAATCTAATACCGGTTAGTAGTTTATTGACCTCTCGATCAATCGTCTATCTAATATGCCAATTGATCGTGTATCAATATCCTGGTAAACAATGTATCCCGGTTAATTGTATATATTTCTTTAACCGTTTATGGTGGTTAATCGTGTGTAGAATATCCCGGTTAATCGGTCATAAGATGGTGGTAATAGAAGCGGAGCAAGATTCAAGATAATTCCACTTCTCCCGAAGATGTCAATAACCTACTTTTGTGCGTAGGCTGAAGTTTCCTTACCAGAATGTGGGAAACTGACCCGCCGAGCAGACTCTCATGGGACTCCCGTCATCGGCCACAAATTAGACGAGAGAGAGAGAGAGACAAAGAGCGCTAAATGGGGAGGGAAGGGAAGAATTAGAAGAACAGTTCGTTAACCATAGCTTTGCGACTTTTTTTTGTTTTGTTTTTTTAAAAGAGGAACGAAAACATTTTCCCATGATCCGCTTATTCAGCCTGGCTAACCATTCTACAGTACAATTTTCATAGAAAGAACTATTATCTTTACAGCTATAAAAGCTACTAGATATACTTTAACATATTCATACGCCAAGTCTTGTGATCTGCAGCTGTAACCTTTGAAAGGCACATTTTTCAGATTTCTTGCAAAGCATGTTTTCTGTTGTTTTGATCTATTTTTAGTTTTTTTTTATCAAAGGACATAGTGAGATTTGTGTCCATGAATGTGTCAGGTAATCTTCAAAATTCGAATTTTTCTTCTAAAGATGGGTAGGCCCTATGCACCATGCGAAATTTCAGTCTAAGTCACTCCCTCCCACCAAGTTGTCGACACACAATTTTTTTTTTCTTCAAGTTTCAGAATTTTCTCACAAAGAAGGAATATTCCATAGCGTCTATAGCTTTATGGTCAATTTGTATTCTGCGTTTGCCCATCTTGGATTCACCATTTTGGATTTTTTTAAGCTAAGATTTTTCTCATAACGATTGCACTCCACATCGGGTCCATACCAAATTTCAGCTCTCTAAGGCATCTTGAAGTGAGACGAAGAGCCGAGGAAGGACATACACACACCACATGGATTTTATATAAGTAGATACCTATAAAATAAGGTAGAAATTAAGGTAGAATCATGAGGAAATGTAGCCGAATTCTTGCGTAAGCAAAGTGGGAAATCATTTATGAAAAAAAAAATCACTTTAATACAATTGACTAGGGTTCAAACCCCTTCCTGTCATCTGGTACACCAGACGAGACGAGACTTATGCCTTAATACAGCCTTATTTAATATTTAAACAGCTAATTATTTCATTTATAATCAGCAAATGTTATCGAAATAGTTCTAGAGTTTGAAATAAAACTTTTTTTTTAAAAAAAAGTTCTACAAACTTAACTAGGCCATTATTCATGAATCAGAATATTTAAATGTAGAACATTTAACTACCTACTCTAATAGAAAAAAATAAAGTCATCTAATACAGGGGTTTCTAAACTTTTTAGATCAAAGAAAAAAAAATAAAGGTTGCAGCCTTCATAAAAATGTAAACACTAATATTATAAACATTCAATAAATACAGTTAAATTTTAAAAGTATAAAACAAACGGAACACATAATATGTTTTGGCTGCGACTTTGGCAAATTACCATTATTCAGATTTGAAAAAAAAAAAATTGCAATCCTAATATTACTGATGCAATATCAATAGTGTGAAAAATTATTAACTAAGGATATTCTAAAATTACCTCACGGATCCTGAGATAACTATGGCGGAGCACCGATTGAAAAGAACGTTGTTCTAACTAATTTGAGTAATTATGGAATATACTACGTATCGATTGTTGCTGCTTTTTTAATCCTGGATATGCAGCAACCTAATTAACATATCTGAGGGAACTGCAGATCTTTTCTCTCTCTCTAGGTAAACCGTTGCCAAATCTCCTCGCTTTCAGTTTTGTCGTAAGTTGTTGTGCTAGAGACAAGGAGTTACTGGCAACATTGGCGAACCGGCGTTGCGAAATTTATCTTCTATTCAAGGGAGTAATGTCCACACGAAAACAAGTGAACGGCAACACTGTTACCAAATTGTAAATACGCATTTCCTTCAGATATATGATATTGAGAGTAAAGGTGTGACGACATTATGTCCAACACGGTTAGTTAATTACAAAATGTCGTCGCCCTACTTATAAAGAAGCTGTGTTTCCTGGTAGTAGAAAGTTGATCGCACTCCAGGGCAGTAGTCCATTAAACAAAAGGTGAAAGGTCAACATTCACAGCCAGGAGACTTAAAATATAACACTGATGACTATTTTTGTTGCTTACTGTAAGCGACATGTTAAAAAAAACTTCTAGACTTTTTTGTTTTACCAATTTTATCTTAGAATATTTGGTAAGAAGAAACTTACTAGGCCTATTAAATACAACATAATTTGGTTGATACGAAAACGGAAACAATGAGATAGCTGTTATAATAAGCAAAAAAATATAGTGATTTTAATTTATGAGTATTTCCGTACAATTGCTCACTTTTATAATAATTATTATTATTAGCACCGCGTCTTACTACCCGTTCGGGTTGTACGCACTTTCGCTAATGTGAAATGGTAGGGTGATTGTGAGATGAAATGGAGCTGTAAAATTAGTTAGAAAAGCCCCCTTTCCTTGGAAACACGTTTTCTAACCAAAACTTGACAATAAATAGGGCTAATTTGAAATCGTGTTTATTATTCATCAGTAGGCTATTGGTTTTTAACTACGGAGAAAAAAAAAGTATTTTAGTATTAAATATAGGCCTATGGTTTTAAAATTACTTACAAATTGTGTTTAATTCTAAGCGTATTTTAGTCTATACATTTTTTTCCCCCTAGCACCGCGTCTTACTACCTGTTTAGGCTATACGCTTATGTACTAATTACACTAATGAGTTAGGGATGATGAAGGTTGAATTCAGAGGAAGTGTACCTGCATTTTTTTGTGAAGAGAGAGTGGAAAACTATTAAGTAAAAACCACCCTCGGTACAGCCGACCCTGGATTCGAGCCCCATTACCCCTGTCACCACTACTATATCGAGAGTGAAGCCTTAAGTTACAAGCATATTAGTTCAAATAATTTGTAGGTACGTAATTATATTATAATTCTCTCTCTCTCTGATTTTTTGAATTTATCTTTTTATCAAGTTATTGAGAATTTATTTTTAATAAGAGGTAGAACTAACCAATCACAAATATAATGAGTAATGGTTACAACGAGGACGGTGACCTGGCGGTCTAGGGGTAAGGTGTCGGACTTCTGTGTTGGGGGTCCCGGGTTCAATCCTCGGTCCCGGCACAGATTTATCTGATTGTCAAACCCTTCCTTCACCTCTGACAAGATGTGTATTAATCACAACTTGTGAATGTGTGGAATGCCAGGCCTCCACCGTGGTTCGGATCTCACGTTAAACTGTAGGTCCTCCATTTCATCTCACAATCACCCTACCATTACACATTAGCGTAAGTGCGTATAACCCGAACGGGTAGTAAGACGCTGTGCTAAAAAATATATTTATATGTATTGATAATATCTATAAAAAGTGACAGCCGCAGATCACATGACTTGGCGTATGAATACGTGAAAGTATGTCTAGTTTTGTTCTGTCTCAGCGTCTCACTACTTGTTTGAGTTATATCCATATGAACTATTTATAATAGTGCGTTAGGGATGAAGAAGGTTGAATTAGAATAAGAAATGTACCCGAATTTACGTGGAGGGAAAATGACAAACCATTTAAGAGAAACCACCAACAGTACACCCGACCGGTATTTGAACCCCCAACCTACGTGTAATCGGCAGTCTAGCCTATTTCTTAAGTAACGCCTTAGACCATTCAACCTCCGAAGCCGGGAATAGTAAATTTGGTATCGTGTTCTAGCCGTCATATAATAGATCCGTTCGGAAGAAAATTGGGATATGAAAACAAATTTCGAATGATATACATATATATTTTTTGCTTTGGTATTATAAATAAAAAGGTATATTCGTGTTGGTCAGGTCTTAAAAAATTTTTCACTCTCCTAACATCATTACGATTAATAACTAATTTGCATGCAAATTAAATAAATACATACGAGTATAATATTGCCCTTGAATTATTACACATTAGGTTATAATTCAAGAAATTCCAATAGATATTTTTTTAATGCACCTCCCCTGTTCCCTGCCCCTGGCCAACACACACACACACACACACACACAAATACACACGTAAAAATCTTCCAACGTAAGCACGGGTTAGCCAGAAGCACTTTAAATAAATCGCTTAAAAATAATCATAATAAGACAAATTGGAGTTTTATAAATACCCTGTCCTATCATATACTTTAAAGAAATTGTTGTTTCTTTAGATTACCGTCATTTTGACATGCATGGCATGTAGCATGATATCATTTATAACGACACTCCCGTACAGAATAATTATACATACACATGTGAAAAATTATAGGTAGAAAATCGATCAAGTCACCTTTTAAAAAAAACTGGCTATGATGTATTTTCTGTAAATGATTAATAGCTTGCATCACATGCCAATCAACTCTATGGTACAGTCAGTTAGAAATAGTAAATTTACACTAACACTATTGCACGTGGATCATTTCTGATCAAACATTAATGGAGATAAAGTTAATAGAAGTTCCTAATACAGAACGTTGTTGAAATATTATATAATATTTGGATAAAAACTGCATTAAAAAGGGCGTTTTTGAACATTTTAGAATGGCTTCACAGCTAAGCACTGTGCACAAATCTTCATTATGTCATAATAGGGATATACTGTAGTTATTGACCAGAAGCTTTGTCGCTTTGTCCCCCATCGTCACCGCGGAAAATGTCGAGTAATCATTCAAATACGAATTCACTGCACACATTTCTGTCATATCTTGGTCTTTTCTTTTCCCTTTTACTCCCATAATACCTCGCGCGAGCCGGGAGCTGAAGTGTTTCAATATACGTTTAAAATAGACTTCTTGACGACACCCAGCAGCCTCAAATACTGTAGGTAGGCCTTGGAGTTAATAAGAACCAAAATAGCCGTATATTGACAGGTTCAAAATAAAGGTGAGCCATGCAAAGAGATAGAAAGCGCTAGGGAACAATACCTCAACATAGCGGCAGATTAAAAATTGGAGGAGGGCCTTGCAAAGAGATAGAAAGCGCTAGGGAACAATACCTCAACATAGCGGCAGATTAAAAATTGGAGGAGGGCCTTGCAAAGAGATAGAAAGCGCTAGGGAACAATACCTCAACATAGCGGCAGATTAAAAATTGGAGGAGGGCCTTGCAAAGAGATAGAAAGCGCTAGGGAACAATACCTCAACATAGCGGCAGATTAAAAATTGGAGGAGGGCCTTGCAAAGAGATAGAAAGCGCTAGGGAACAATACCTCAACATAGCGGCAGATTAAAAATTGGAGGAGGGCCTTGCAAAGAGATAGAAAGCGCTAGGGAACAATACCTCAACATAGCGGCAGATTAAAAATTGGAGGAGGGCCTTGCAAAGAGATAGAAAGCGCTAGGGAACAATACCTCAACATAGCGGCAGATTAAAAATTGGAGGAGGGCCTTGCAAAGAGATAGAAAGCGCTAGGGAACAATACCTCAACATAGCGGCAGATTAAAAATTGGAGGAGGGCCTTGCAAAGAGATAGAAAGCGCTAGGGAACAATACCTCAACATAGCGGCAGATTAAAAATTGGAGGAGGGCCTTGCAAAGAGATAGAAAGCGCTAGGGAACAATACCTCAACATAGCGGCAGATTAAAAATTGGAGGAGGGCCTTGCAAAGAGATAGAAAGCGCTAGGGAACAATACCTCAACATAGCGGCAGATTAAAAATTGGAGGAGGGCCTTGCAAAGAGATAGAAAGCGCTAGGGAACAATACCTCAACATAGCGGCAGATTAAAAATTGGAGGAGGGCCTTGCAAAGAGATAGAAAGCGCTAGGGAACAATACCTCAACATAGCGGCAGATTAAAAATTGGAGGAGGGCCTTGCAAAGAGATAGAAAGCGCTAGGGAACAATACCTCAACATAGCGGCAGATTAAAAATTGGAGGAGGGCCTTGCAAAGAGATAGAAAGCGCTAGGGAACAATACCTCAACATAGCGGCAGATTAAAAATTGGAGGAGGGCCTTGCAAAGAGATAGAAAGCGCTAGGGAACAATACCTCAACATAGCGGCAGATTAAAAATTGGAGGAGGGCCTTGCAAAGAGATAGAAAGCGCTAGGGAACAATACCTCAACATAGCGGCAGATTAAAAATTGGAGGAGGGCCTTGCAAAGAGATAGAAAGCGCTAGGGAACAATACCTCAACATAGCGGCAGATTAAAAATTGGAGGAGGGCCTTGCAAAGAGATAGAAAACAACAATACCTCAACCAAAACCCAATAACCAATCATAGACAATCACGCATGACAAGGGGCTTATGACAATAATGATGTGCGCATGCGCATAATTTAACATACCTGCCCACAAAGCAACTTACAAATAATAAACATTTTCTTATGAAAATAAAGCTAGATTTTCATTAATGATTTAAATTAGTCGGAGCATTTATATGTTTTAAAGTGGGATGGAAGGGGACGCGAAAAAAGTCCATTGTTTTTGAAGTTTTTATAGCAAAACATTTTTGGTCACAATTAATAATATGTTGCTCCAGTAGAAACACAAGAGTTTAATTTTCTTCACATGTTGATATCAACAGTTGTTGAATATCTGTCAAGGGTGTCCTGGAATTTAATGACAACTTTTTCTTTTAATTTAAAAAGTTTCTCATCTAATGTCTCGCTATGCTCATGACAAATATTCAACAACCGTTGATATCAACATGTGTAAAAAATTAAACTCTTGTGTTTCTACTAGAGCAACATATTATTTATTTTGACCAAAAAACGTTTTGCTATAAAAACTGCAGAAATCACTGACCTTTTCTTGCGTAACCCTTCCGCCTCACCTTAAGACCAAAAAACCATCATAGACTACTTTATGTGATGTATATATACATATATGTACACACATATATATACATATATATATACATATATATATACATATATATACATACACATATATATATATATATATATATATATATATATATATATAAAGTGCTAAGTACAACACTGTCCTTAAAACAAGGTCGTTCAATTCGAAGCCGCTACTTAAGCGCTAATTATATATCTTGTGGTCTATTTATGAAGATCTTTGAGGCAATCATGTAATACATATAGTTTTTTTATATTTAAATCCCAACTCTGCCATGTTATATCAGCAGTAAAAATAAACACACAATAACCTAAGGGGTCTGCCTAGCTAAGATATTACTACGCATCTTTTCTCTATGATATTACCAATCAGATGTTGCGCTCAGGTTAAATACTAACAAAAACCTTTGACAGTAGACCTACAAGATCTTTTGGTGTTTACTGGAATGAACATAAAACTATTTTCTCTGAACCTATACATAATAAATATATACAGTAGAGTCTCAATAATTCAACCTAAACGGGATCAACAGATGGTCGGATTACCGAAATGTCGGATAATATGGAAACAGGTGAAGGAGGAGGGGGTAGGAAAGAGAAACAAATTCAAATTACCGTAAATAGAACAGAAGAATAGGTATGAAATAAGGTTTGTTAGTAATTTATTACTCTACAGTACAAATACAGTAAATAGAAGAGAAGAATAGGTATGAAATAAGGTTTGTTAGTAATTTATTACTCTACAGTACAAATACAGTAATTAAGGCAAACAAAACCTTAGATTTAAAATTAGGCCTACTGTACTGTAATAAGATTCAAATAGCATTGATCAGTGGCGGATCAGGAAATATTATTTTGGGTGTTTGACATTTCTTTCAAGTTTTATCTTGCACCCTCCTTACTATCGAGGTGGGTTATTTTCTCCCATGCGAATAATACTAAGAATTGTCAAAGTGAGTCGGTGGTGGATCGGGAAATATTATTTTGGGGGTTGACAATTATTTCGAGTTTTATCATTGGTCCTCCTCACTGTGGAGTTTGGTAACTTTCTCTCACGTTGTTCGCCTGCTCTATGAGGAGGATCAAGGTGGGAGAAAGTGACCCAACTCCACAGTGTGGAGGATCAAGGTGGGAGAAAGTGACCCAACTCCACAGTGTGGAGGATCAAGGTGGGAGAAAGTGACCCAACTCCACAGTGTGGAGGACCAATGATAAAAAAAACCAAAATAATATCCCCCATCCGCCACTGATCAATGCTATTATTATGAGAAAAGTGACCCGCCTTCCCCGTGAAGACAAACAATGTGTGAGAAAAGTGACCCGCCTTCCCCGTGAAGACAAAGAATGTATGAGAAAGTGACCCAACTTCCCCGTGAAGACAAACAATGTATGAGAAAGTGACCCAACATCGCAATGTGGAGGATCAGTGCTATTCTTATGGGAGAAAGTGATCCTCCTCTTAGAATGAGGAGGATCAATGTTAACCTTATGGGAGAAAGTGATCCTCCTCTTAGAATGAGGAGGATCAATGTTAACCTTATGGGAGAATGTGATCCTCCTCTTAGAATGAGGAGGATCAATGTTTACCTTATGGGAGAATGTGATCCTCCTCTTAGAATGAGGAGGATCAATGTTAACCTTATGGAAGAAAGTGAGCCAGAACTCTCATTTCAACCACTACTCACATCATGAGGATATGTCGGATTAAACGGAATGTAGAATAACTTAAGGTTGGATTATAGAAACTCTACTTTGTAAACATGTTTAAAAGTTTAAGTTTTTCCACTCTGAAAAGTTCCAAAAGCCACATATTCCGGTTGATCTAAATCCATGGTAAACCGAAGGTAACTGGTATAGGAGCGTAGAATGGAGCTTTGTTAGTAGAATTATATAGTTTAATAAAAAAAAGGGGGACGGGGTGTCCACAACACAAATTGTATTGTCATTTACATTTTCCTCCTACCCTGTTTTTGTAGACAGTTTCACGCAGGAACGCTATAAACCCACTTGGTTTCTATAGTTTGGTAATTTCAGATGAATTTTCCTAACGCCTTAAACACTGAGAAGCGTCGAAGACGTTTAGAATTATCGGATTATTTATGAAGTAGTTTGATATTTTTTTAATATTGCTTTCACCAAAATGTAGGGGAAAGTTTCAATCAGTTAAAATTTTAAATTAAAAATTGTTTAAAAAAAATGTGCGATAACTTAATATAAAACCATAAAAAATAATCCCACATTATTTTAAAACTTTCTGCTGTGACCCTATCAAAATATGACTTTATTTAATAGAGGATGGCTATAGTATCTAAGTTTCTAAGCTTTTGCTTTAATCTCAGAAGCACAACTTAACGCGTAAATCATCGTAGATTTTTTTTAAAAACTTTTAGCTTCAAATTTAAACTTTTTAACTGTTCATAAACCCGTTGATGATTTTTGCCTACAATTTATTGAAAAGTGTTTTAATAATATCGAATAACTTCTTATATAAGATGAGATAGATTTCTAAACGTCTGCTACTGTTGGAGTGCCCTATCATGTAACAATCCAAGTCTCGATGTGACATTCGACAGAAATTCTCACCCTTTGTCTTTGAAAAAGTGCTTAAGTCTGACGTAATTCCAACTAATACCGTCAGTTGTTTTACATCAGCAGTCACGCACAGACATAATATTTGCTATAGTTTTTTAAATGGTGCTATGCCAACTTGCAAAGCAATTATTGGTAATGATGACAAATCCAGAAGGGGGGGGGGGGAGAAGGCCTGTTTTATGGATAAAACCACCCAAAATTTTGGTCATATCAGGAGGGAGACCTGAAGACTTCGATTAAGAGGTTGATCTTCTAGTGCCTTGTAGACTGCCGCTGCCTGGTCAGTGACCAGCCTGAAGAGAATACTCCAGGGGCGGAGTCCCTGCGTTACTGGGGAGAGATCGGACCCCCCAAACTTCTCAAAAGCTTAGTGACCCTTGAGTCCCATTATAGTAGGAGCGTTGTAAGCCGTTGTCAAGAATTAGAGACGTAGCATCCAGGTTAGGTCAACAAGTGGATTGTTGAATGTTAGGACACTGACAGTAGAGGAGATGTTTCTTAAATAAATCTAACTAAACTTGTATTTATTCCTTAAATTCAATATTTCCTCCAATACTTACGTACCTGCTTTTATAGAAAATACATAAAATAAATAAAATGTACACTCTATTTACCCTGAAAAGGTAGGAGTCTTACCTTGACGAATTACACTATGACCCTATCTTACAAGCTGTACCATAGTGGAATAATCCAAGGTAAGCTGTTTACCTTTTTGTGACGATGTAGTTTTCTTAAGCGATCGATTGAAAACTGTTGCGAGATCGACCGGTTGATCGCGATCAACCTGTTGCTGACCTATGCTGACTAAGCCATCCTGACGGATTTGCCCACCGGATAGGTAGCGACCACAATACAATATCCGTGAACGAGACTTAGTTGATTTCTCGACTACGCCCAGATTCTACCGGATATTATAGGGGAAGGTAGAGGGGGCGGGGGGGTTAAAATAAAACACATCTTTAGCAAGACCCCGATATTCAGGCTCTATATCTATGTAAATGAGGTATCGTGAGAGAAATATCCATGTAGGCCAAACAGAAGCGAGCAGAATCGATTTTGCAATTCGTCACGGTTTCGATACATAACGTTCGGGAGGAAATTCGTCTCACTGATTCACTGGCCGCTGTTGTTGTTGTTGTTGTTGTTGTTGTTGCTATCGTCATGCAGTCGTTGAATGATACTCCCCCGCCCGCGACAATGACTCGATGAATGAATGAATAGCGGACACAGGTTGAAACAAAAAAAAGAAGGTGGTTGGGTGGAAAAAACACACACACACCATTGAAATAAGATTAACGGCTTTTAGCTTTTTTTATTAATATTAAAAAAAAAACAATATTCGCTTCATTGTCAATCATATTCCGGTAGTGTTGGTTGATTTCAAGGTCCGTGAACGATGGTTGATATACCGTTGAATGTGTTTATAACTGATAACTGTATTAACCGGTATGCCCCGTGGTGTAGTGGTCAGTGCACCTGGCTAAGAACCTTGAGGTCCTGGGTGCAGTTCCCGGTTGGTACCTTGGGTATTTTTTCCTAAAAGAGGAAATACCCCAACGGTCCCCTGGATTTGGTTGGTTAGGCTTAAGTTGGGTTGTAAGTGTTCCCACTGGTTTCACACCTTCATTCTCCTTATCACCATCATACTCACTATCACCATCACATCATATTCACTATCACCATCATCTCATCTCATCGGGACATGGAAAGTTCCTCCATAGAAAGGATGTACGATTAGTACATTCGGGCGTCCCCTTGGCAACGGTACATTAGTACTGGATAATCTTTCCACTGTTGGACTATGATTGATGGAACCAGCCTAGACGCGCATTATTATTATTATTATCATCATCATTATTATTATTATATTATTATTATATTATTATTATATTATCATTATTATTATTATCATCATTATTAGCCGGGATAGCAGTTACACGGTTAACAGAGATACAATATTAAACTAGACACACGATTAAGCGGGACACTAGACTCACAGTTAATTAATAACGATATATAACGTAGGTTTGGGATACACTAAGCGATACTGGTGGAGAGACATTCGTTAATAATTAAATACCATCTGTTTTATTATTTAGTCTTTTTATGATTCTGGTAGGATGGACAGTTTAGAAAATACAAATATATTTTTTTGTGGTCGACAATGATAACATTTCACTTTATTATGATATATGAATAATATTCTAAAGATTTTTATCGTATCTATCAAAAGTGACATCTGAAGATCACATTTCTTGACGTATGAGTATATTGAAATAATTATTGTTTAAGTAACTTCTGTAAATGTTAAATACGATTCTTCCTTCCGCGATCCTACTATATATAACTCTCTAATTCCTCTCTCTATCTATTTGCCTATATATATATATAAATATATATATATATATGGTGAATTTATACAATTTAAGAAAAATGTGAGCAATAAGACCGAAGGCTTTAATTCCCCCTCCGAAGGAAGTTGTGTTACGGATTCTTATCGTTTCAAGAAAAATACGTCGACCCCGGCTGGGTTTGAACCCATGAGCATCGTATCGTCACGAGCCAAGCACTTTACCTCAAGATTACCGAGATCGACCCCATCCAAGCTATACGTATTTAACGATACAGAGTAAGCTTGAGGAAGGTAGAGTTTAGAGTAAATGTACCGGAATTTTCACACAGAGAGTGGGAAGCAATATAAATATATATCCTGAACAGGTAGTAAGATGCGGTGCTCACATTAAAAAAAAATGGTATAAATTCACCGAATAAAAGTTTCACTGACGCTCATCGATCGAGATTTGTTGAAATCCTGACTGTCCTGTTACCCTCTCGTCTGTTCCTGCCGATGAGAGGGCGACAGACGTTCTTGAAGCCTCCCTCCTCCACTTTCCTCTCTGTACTACCGAATGACGGTGGTCATCAAGAGTCCAAGGCTGTATTTCATCACCATTTGCCACGCAATTGAAAGCTCGTTCTGAAGAGATGGATGGCGGCGACACAAAAGGAAGATCATCATATCATTCAGAGGGGGGGGTCATTATCCTATCACGGGTTGAATGGGACCAGGAAAGAAAACACCGAGCTAAGTTGAAGATTAGGGTCCGGCGCTCAGCTGTGATGGTGTGGATGTTATAGTCTCTTTTGTTACTCTTGAGCAGGAGTGTCGAACTTGCGGTTCACGGGTCACGCGTGGGCCAAGATCCATGATTCTGTGCGGCCCGCAAAACTTTTGATTTAACCGACAAACATTGCGGCAAGATTACTCTATTATTTATAAACGTTTTAGTAATACAACATTTGAGATTATGACGTTTGGAAATTGGTCATTATTTGGTGAAACCTATCAAGTGAGTTTGATGTACCAGATTTTTACTCACTACTCACCAAAGATTGACCCCTAAAAATGGATAAAATTGGGCACCAAATATGTGCCATATTTGTCAGTACACGAGTGTGTTTTGGTTCGTGTAAAGGGACAAACACCTGAACGATCACATACACCTGAACGATCACATACACATGAACGATCACATACACCTGAACGATCACATACACCTGAACGATCACATACCCCGATACGCATTTTGTCATCCATTTTGAACGTGATTTCAACAGGAAATCTACGGCCACGGGTCACTCACACAATTGATGCGAAAATAAAGTTTCTAATTTTAAATTAAATGATAAGCCTATTTTATATAATCTTAATTTTGTTTTTGTTATATTAAGGATTTTAAAATTGAGATTTTTTTTTCACTTAAGATAGTGACAATATATTGAACTTTCTGAAATGCAGCCTTTATGGTCAAACGGGTTTGGTCGTATCACCAGTGATATAGTGTTCAGTCAAGTCTCTTCTAGAACATCTAGAGCAGGGTTGTGTGCAGGGGCGCACCCACGGAGGAGGGTGGCTATAGGGGCTGAAGGCCCCCCTCCACAGATGAATGCCCTTCCCCAGAAAATTAAGAATATTACAAAAATATGAAAAGCTTATGTTATGTCAATTACCCTAATCGATTAAATTTTGCTTAATTATATTTAATATAAAAAAATAATGTTGTGCAATAATTAGGGCTTTTCAAAGGAATACTTTTTCTGTTGATTTTTAACTTTACTGAAAATTTGCACTTAAATGAAAACTGGACCTGCGATACCGTAGACTAATATTTTCTAGAAATGGTTAATGTATTTACTCTTTGTACATAAAGTTTTGAAGTGGGTACAGTAATTGAAATTATTATTTTAGAGAAATTATGTAAAAACTATTGTATCATGAAAAGGGGAAGGGGCAGTTGATATCATCATATCCCCCCTCTCCCCGCACCAACTGCAAGTCCTGGGTGTGAACACAGACCTGTTAGCCAGTGGAGTAAATACTGACAGAGGGTAGGCCGAGGATCAGATTTTGGTACAAATTAGCTTAAATTTTACCATTTACATCCTTTGAAGTAAAAAAATTTCTTGGAGGAGAAACCCCCGGATCTCCACTTTTTAGGGGGCATCGCTTATTCTCTATCTTTCTTATCCCCCCTACTTCAAATCAAATTTCCAAATATTACAGTAATTGAAATATATAATGGTGCAATTATGAAAATCATTATGTAAAAAGCCCCCCTCCCCCCTTCAAATTAAAATCCTGGGTACGCCCCTAGTTGTGCGACGCCTTAGCTCAGTCGGTAGCGTGTCTGTTGACTGAGCTTAAGGGTCCCGGGCTCGATTCCCAGCAGGGCCGATAAATTTATTATTGGTGAAATGTGGGTTACCCCTTTCACAATGATGAATTAAAGGAGTGACCTGGAGGTCTAGGGGTAAGGTGTTAGACTTCTGTGCTGGGGGTTCGGGGTTCAAACCTCGGTCCCGGCACAGATTTATCTGATTACCCAAACCCTTCCTTCACCTCTGACAAGACGTGTATTAATCACAACTTGTGAATGTGAGGAATGCCAGGCCTCCACCGTGGTTCGGATCCCACTTTAAACTGTAGGTCCTCCATTTCATCTCACAATCACCCTACCATTGCACATTAGCGTACGTGCGAATAACCCGAACGGTTAGTAAGACGCGGTGCTAATAATAATAATAATAATAATAATAATAATAATAATAATGAATTAACACCCAGGTGGGGGGGCTGAATGTTGTGTNTAATAATAATAATAATAATAATAATAATAATAATAATAATAATAATAATAATAATAATAATAATAATAATAATGAATTAACACCCAGGTGGGGGGGCTGAATGTTGTGTCTGTTCTAGATTTAAGTTATTTTATAAGTCGTGGTTTGATATAAACAGTCAGTTCAGAAAGTTAACGTTAAATACCTCCAATAAATAATTTAAAAATAGAGCATGGTTTGCAATCTTATGGTCCACGAGACATATCTGACCGGCCTGCTTGTCTGCAATACTTTATTTTACTATCTGGCCTGGAAATATATACGCACACAGAAAAATAATAGTTATAGTGTGCAGGCCTATATACATTTGAATAACAAAAAACACTTAGAACTATTTAAGGTGGCGATCTAGGGGACGTGAGAAAATGCCGGTGTTTTTGCAATTTTTATGGCAAAACATTTATTTTGGTAAAAATAAATCAAATATTGCTCCAGTAGAAAGGAAGAAATTGATTTCCTTCACATGGTGATATCAACAAATTGTTGAATATGAAACCTTTCTGTTTCATTTTTGTCAGTCTTTGTACGTTTTGTGTTTATTTCACTACTGATTTCTGTCTCATTTTGGTCAAGGTTTTCATAATTATTGTTGTTGGGGATCGTAGTGAAATATACGATTTAAAATATTCGAAGTATCGAAATAAATATTTTATTGGTAATAAACGAGTAAAATCAGGAAACAGATGGTTTGAAAGAACCCGAACGTGTGTCTCCTTAAAGGATAGACCGATAGTTATATTTTATTTTCTATCATTTTTCTGTGACTTATCCTACAAAGATTAATGAACGTAACTACATCCATATCCGTCTCGTACAAAACCAGTTCACTGAATATAATAATTGTACTTATCAATCTGTCCCAGTCTAATCAAGTCAAACAATGATTTGATGTGAAACCTCTTGACTGGTGTGATTTGACTGGACTGAACTTGACTCGATTGGACTGAGTTGGTGTGAACCTAGCCTACTGTGCCACTCTAAGCTAATATATACACTTCACTACTAACCATAAGCTTATAAACACAGTTTAAATAAACACGACATAATAACAGGTGGGCCTAATACCTTTCCAGACGTTATTGTTTTATGTTCAATTAATTTCATTCAAAACACATGAAGACTATGTTTTACTTACTGATACATTTTCAGTATGAATTGCACTTTGAAGATTATGAGGAAAAACAAAGAAATAAGAATAGGAACTACCCTTTATTCGACAACATCAAAGGTTGAAAAAAAAAACACACACACACATGTCATGAGGCAGGTGAATTAATATAATATTTTTGGATTTTTGTTATATCTTAGTAAATAACGGCGATATTGCACTTAAACTGTTATCTGTGCAACCCTGTGAGTAGGTTCATCATAGTTCTGCTACATCTTAGTATTAATCGTACTGGAATTATATTAGAAATAGTTGGCAGCCCCTAGCCACGGTACACCAATAAATGGGGGATCCCCCTTGTCACTATGCAATATTTACTTTTTTTGTTGTTAATTTTGATTAAAAAAATAAAATTATGTATTAAGGATTTGACTGCAATTTGATACTAATAACTTTGAATCATCAATATTCGAGTTAACAGAGATAAGAATTATAAAATGTAGGTTTACTCTCATTCCCTCTTTTACAGCTTTCTTTTCATTTTGTTTTCTTCAATAAACTAATGTAAAATATAATATTCATTTTCAAAAGGTTCAGCTGCAACTAAATTTTATTTATTTTTTAATTTTCCAGAAAATATTTTTGTGAAAATTATCTTTTGGAACGCATATAATTAGCTCAGAATTAAGTTTATATTCTCTAAAACTACCTCCCGTAAGGTCAAGTTTCTGAAATCTTATTTCAAGAAGAAGGTTGGGGGGCGTGCCACCCCCCCAGCAGATAGGACTCCAACCCACTCCCCATTTGGAAAACCCACATGGGCACCCTTGCACACCAGTATGCTATTAAATTCATTATATGTCCCGAGAAATTTTCGACGTTATACTATTGTTGATAACAAAATTAATAAAAGCAGTTTCTTTAATTAATATTTTTTAAAATTAATTTAATTAATTTTAGCACCGCGTCTTACTACTCATTCGGGTTATACGCTTAAGTACTAATTACACTAATGGATTAGGAATTGAGAAGGTTGAATTTTTAGAGGAAGTGAACCCGCATTTGCGTGGAGGGAGAGTGGAAAACCATTTAGGAAAAACCACCCCCAGTTCACCCGACCGAGATTTTTTTAAATATTGAGTGACCTTTTTTTCAGGTCTGTAGGCCTGCATTGCATTTTTACATAATTATTTTTATCTTTTTTTTTATCTTGAAGAATAAAAATCCAACGTAACAATTAACAATTTATATTTAAGTTAAAACATACTTTCCATACCATCTTGACGTTGAATTTTAAAAGTTTGAACAATATTCCCATGAAAAGTATTTATATTCACGACAAAGAACATAGTGATTTACAGCTATACACACAGCTCACACTGAAAGTACGAACAATTTTTTTTAATAGTTTTTTTAAAGCAGTTTGTCGGTAATTTCTCAATAGGTAACGTAAGTGTAGGTCGCCTGAATGCGTCGCTGGTATGCAAACTTGTTCTCACACTTCTTCAGTAACTACCACAGGTATTCTTACCATAAACTACCCACCACCACCATGAATTTTGACTGTTGACCTGTTTTACAGTGCTGATCTAACACTAGATGGCCCTCATATACTGCTGGTATCACACAAAACGATCTTCTAGTAGTTTAAAAGTAAATTACCACAGGCATGTAGATAAAGGTTGGGACAGAAAGTGTTAATATATTTAATAACACTATATATTTAATATTTTAACTAATAATGTTTCAAATTAAACTTAAAATGATAACGAAAGTTTGACGATTTTCTACATATCATTGAATCATTCATATCTTTTAAAACAATTTCCTTAATATGGCCACCATTTTATGCAATACATTTTTGTATGCGCTTCTCGTATCTTGACATGACTTTGCTCAATATATCTGGTTGAATTGCTTTAGCTTCTACCACAATTTATTCTTTAAGATCCTGAATTGTTCTTGTGCGAGTCACTCAGACGTTAGTCGCACAAGAAAAAGTCCAGAGCTACTAGGTCTGGTGAGCGTGGTGGTCAGGAGATGTCCCAAAATCGTGAAATGAGGTGTCCAGCAAACATTTTGCGAAGCACCCCCCATTGATGATTGAACTTTATGACACTTGAATCGAAATGTAAGGGCATGAATACCAACAACCAGTGGTTACAGCAAGATTGGACCAACGGCCTACACAGCCTGAACATCAATGGAGGTGCTTCGCTAAATGTTTCCTCATTTCCCTAGTGCTCCTCTTCAGTGCTGCCTAGGCTTCGTAGCTGACAGTGGAACTGTTGAGGATCCAACCGGCCTTCGGCTACATACATCTTGCTAGAAGCTACCATCAAAACCTGGACCCAACGCTTATATAAATCACAGTCCGACGCTATGTATGGCGCTAGTCTCAATGACTATTTGAAAAACTAAGATTTATTTTTAGGAACACAATTCTAACAGAGTGAATCTAATTCAAAGGAAAGCTTTATTGTTGTGTGTTCATCCAATCATGAGGTATCCAGCCAGGAAAACTTTGCCCTTTTCAGCCAACCTAGGGGTGTAGACTACTGGTGGGTTCCAAGAGGCGCGGGACTACAAATATGACGTCTCTTAGAGTGGGATGGAAGGCGGCTCGAGAAAAGGCCAGTATTTTTGCAGTTTTCATAGCAAAACTTGTTTTTTTTTGTGGTCAACATAAATAAAATATTGCTCCAGTAGAAACCTAGAGTTTAATTTTCTTCACACGGTGTTATTAACAGTTGTTGAATATCTGTCAAGGGTGCTCTGGAATTTAATGACATTCTTTTCTCTTCATTTAAAAAGTGTGTTAGATAATGCCGCTACGCTCATGATGGGTATTCAGGAACTGTTGATAGTACAATGGGAGGAAAATTAAGCTATATGTTTCTACTGGAGTAATATTTGGTTTTATTATTATTATTATCATTATCATTATCACCGCGTCTTACTACCCGTTCGTGTTATACGCACTTACACTAATGTGTAATGGTAGGGTGATTGTGAGATGAAATGGAGGACCTACAGTTTAACGTGGGATCCGAACCCCGGCGGAGGCCTGGTCATTCCACACATTCACAAGTTGTGATTAATACAAGTCTTGTCAGAGGTGAAGGAAGGGTTTGGCAATCAGATAAATCTGTGCCGGGACCGAGGATTGAACCCCGGACCTCCAGCACAGAAGTCTTGACACCTTACCCCTAGACCACTAGGTCACCATGTTCTGGTGTTAACGCCCTTAGTAAAAACTATCTCGATTACATTAGTTCCATTTAATCAGTTGAACTTATTTTACATAAAATTATATTAATTGAAAATTTTCCATTTTGGAAAAAATATAGGGAAAATTTTCTGGCTCACACCTCTATATATACAAAGCTAGTAACGGTCAGTACTCGCTACCACGACACAGGTTGGCTGACAACTCTCATCTCGCAGTACAGTTGGTAGATTAATGTCGCCTGAAGATAAAAAGGAAGAGATTACCGCTCTGGCCAGGCCGAGGGTAGGAGGGGGGGGAGATGGGCGGAAAAGGTGACCTTTTCTTTCAAAGATTCCGAAACTTTCTTGGCGTTGAAACAAAAAAAAACAAAAATTAAGTTCTCGATCTCACCTGGAGTTTTAGACCCCACAGGCGATGTATCTCTTGTTTATAACATCAGTTACTTCCGGTAAGAGATTTAAAAAAAACTGTTGTTTGCTGGAAGTGAGAGAATAAATCACATAAGAACCACCCTAAACATATAAAGTATTATTATTATTATTATTTTAATGTGTAATAAAATAATAGGCCTACATACTTTATCAAATCATCTATCTATTAAAGTTCAAAACAACGCACAGATCCCAACCAAATTTGGTATGTACATTTTTTGTTCTTCCAAGTCCTACTACATATCTAGGTTTATTGATTGATTGATTGATTGATTGGTCCTCAACTCAAGGGCTGGTCCTGATCAACTAGCCCTCCATCCGGAGCTGGGCGTACACTCATACCTTCAGCTGGTTAGTGCCGCCCGCACCATCTGGTAGATAGGGAAATTCAGAAAGTGCTGTAGTTTCTTGTTCCTTTCCGGACTAAAATTCTATGAGCGAGCACAAAACACACTACCGATTTTGTTGGGAAAGGTATTTCCACATACCTTCCAGGTATTATTTTACATGCTACTATTGAAATAAGACCGACGGCTTTAATTCCCCCTCCGAAGGAGGTTGTGCTACGGATTCTTGTCGTTTCAAGAAAAATACGTCGACCCCGGCTGGGTTTGAACCCATGAGCATCATATCATCAAATGAGTAAGCTTGAGGAAGGTAGAGTTTAGAGTAAATGTACCGGAATTTTCCCACAGATAGTGGGAAGCAATATAAATTAAAAAACATTCCCTGTGCACCCGGCCGAGACTCGAACTACAACTTCCTTGTCACAGGTAACCGTAGCTGACATCTAGTCCGCGTGTCCATTGGTTCAGGTTACACTCATATTAACTCATTACGCTAGTGTGATAGGGAGGAGGAATGTGGAGATTAGGGGAAGTGTACCCACAATTGCGTGGAGGTAGAGTGGAAAATCTTTCAGGAAAATAAACCCTCAAAACACCCGAATCAGGATTCGAACCAACATTGACAGAGTTTTATTATATTATTAGTGTAATTTTATGGGAATTTATAATATATCTATCAAAAGTGGCAGCTGCTTACCATATGACTTGACGTATGAATACGAGAAACTATCTAGTAACGTTTATATCTGTCAAATAAGGCCCTTCCTGTAAATATTGGACTGAAGAAACGCGTATAACTGTCAGATAAGGTTCTTCCTATGATAATTGGGCTGTAGTAACTCTTATATTTATAAGATAAGGTTCTTTCTATAATAATTGGGCTGTAGTTGCTTTTTTATCTTTAAGATGAGGTTCTTTCTATGATAATTGGTCTGTAATAGGTTTTTCCAGATGTTAGATAAGATTTTCTCTATGGTATTGGTCTGTAGTAAGTTTTCAATCTGTCAGATAAGACTCTTGCTATTGGTCTGTAGTAGTTTTCAATCTGTCAGATAAGGCTCTTGCTATTGGTCTGTAGTAGTTTTCAATCTGTCAGATAAGGCTCTTGCTATTGGTCTGTAGTAGTTTTCAATCTGTCAGATAAGGCTCTTGCTATTGGTCTGTAGTAGTTTTCAATCTGTCAGATAAGGCTCTTGCTATTGGTCTGTAGTAGTTTTCAATCTGTCAGATAAGGCTCTTGCTATTGGTCTGTAGTAGTTTTCAATCTGTCAGATAAGGCTCTTGCTATTGGTCTGTAGTAGTTTTCAATCTGTCAGATAAGGCTCTTGCTATTGGTCTGTAGTAGTTTTCAATCTGTCAGATAAGGCTCTTGCTATTGGTCTGTAGTAGTTTTCAATCTGTCAGATAAGGCTCTTGCTATTGGTCTGTAGTAGTTTTCAATCTGTCAGATAAGGCTCTTGCTATTGGTCTGTAGTAGTTTTCAATCTGTCAGATAAGGCTCTTGCTATTGGTCTGTAGTAGTTTTCAATCTGTCAGATAAGGCTCTTGCTATTGGTCTGTAGTAGTTTTCAATCTGTCAGATAAGGCTCTTGCTATTGGTCTGTAGTAGTTTTCAATCTGTCAGATAAGGCTCTTGCTATTGGTCTGTAGTAGTTTTCAATCTGTCAGATAAGGCTCTTGCTATTGGTCTGTAATAGTTTTCAATCTGTCAGATAAGGCTCTTGCTATTTGTCTGTAATAGTTTTCAATCTGTCAGATAAGGCTCTTGCTATTTGTCTGTAATAGTTTTCAATCTGTCAGATAAGGCTCTTGCTATTTGTCTGTAATAGTTTTCAATCTGTCAGATAAGGTTCTTGCTATTTGTCTGTAATAGTTTTCAATCTGTCAGATAAGGCTCTTGCTATTTGTCTGTAATAGTTTTCAATCTGTCAGATAAGGTTCTTGCTATTTGTCTGTAATAGTTTTCAATCTGTCAGATAAGGCTCTTGCTATTTGTCTGTAGTAAGTTTTCAATCTGTCAGATAAGGTTCTTGCTATTTGTCTGTAGTAGTTTTCAATCTGTCAGATAAGGTTGTTCCTCTGATAATAACTGGACTGTTGGTCCACGTTAGGCAGAAGGACCCGAGGACTCTCCCGCGACGTGGGAAAGGTGTGATGATGATATGATAACCAGTTGACCGTAACGAGGTCGATTGTTGTAATATCGTTCACATACTAACACCTTTCTCCATCACGCAGGGATGTGGTCGCTAACAACACTACTACCGATTTGGGAGAGAGAAAGAGTCTTAAAAGCCAGTCTCCCCCCTCGCCCTTCCTCAATCCTGTATAACACCTAACTTAAGTGGATAATAATTAGGTACAGTTGATTCGCGACTGGAGTAGTTGTAACTGACGGATAGCAGAAGATAATTATTGCAGACATTGATTGATAGTAATTAATGCTAACCAATGTGTAAATAATTATTGTTTTATTACTAATATTATAAGTATTATCAATAAAAAGTGTTATCAAAACGATTTTATTAATACTTCCCTAAGGTTTACTGTATAATTTTATTTTCATAACTCATTGGAACATTTTTTTTCTAATCATTTATTTGAAGTATTTACGTGCACTTTCTGAACTCACTGATTATATCAGCACACGAGATTTTTCTATGAGCAAGAGCAAAAGGGCCTTCCAATTTCACCGGGAAAGGTATTATCACATACCTCCGAAGGTTTTTTTTTTTACATGTCCAAAATTGACATGAGACCGATCGCTTTACTTCTATTCCGAAGGAAGTTGTATTACGTATTTTTTATCTCTCAAGAGAAATTCCATCGGCCTCGGCTGGCTTTGAACCCACGAACATCAGGTCCTGAGGCGTGCACTTTACCCTAAGAACACCAAGGTCTACTAGTGAAAAAAAAACGCAACCTTTTTAAATATTTAATAAAAATGTTAGCACCACATTTTACTACCCGTTTGGGTTTTACGCTTATGTACTAATTAAGCTAATGATTTTAGGAATGAGGAAGGTTGTATTCATAGGAAGTGTACCCGTATTTGCGTGGAGGAAGAAAAAATATTTTGGAAAGACCCTGCTCAGTACACCTGACCTAGATTCGAACCTCGATCTCTCCGTCATCGGCGGTCTAGTAAACTACGAGAATGACTCCTTAGATCATGTGGTCACCGAAGTGGGTACTAATAAAACTATTGTGTTTTTTGTTTTATGGTTGTGGCAACAAGAGATATTATATTACATGAAATAATAAATTAAAAAGTGTTTTATACACACTTTTATCTTATTATAACTGAAAACCAAAATAAATAAATGTGTTTTTTTTAACCTAGAGAAAGAGTTATACAAAATATCAGTTTCAAAATAAAACTTTTTTTTAAAAAACAGACTCTCATTGGCACAACCAGACACCGTTTGTATGAAAACAGCAACAACCTTCGCTTTGTCTGGTTCACCATCTTAATTTGTGAAAAGAACGCAGCCTTTTAGAAGCTCTTGTTTGTAAATAATGTTTAAGTGAACCACAGATGCCACTTCCACCAAAAAATAAACAATCAAACGGTTATTTTCATTAGTTCATGTTTCAATTATGTAAAAATAATTAAAATATTTTTTTTTTTAAATTGTCTTTTTTGTGCAGCAATTCAACGTAAGGTCTTGCAAATCAAATAGTTTGGCGAATGGATACATTATATTAGATCTGGTAGTTTTTTCTAGCTGTCACCTACACTCTAATGGTGAATCGACTTTAGGTAACAGGTCAACAGTTCGAAATAAAATTCAATTTTTAGTGAAATTAGGTTGTACAAGTTGTATTAAATTAACGTGAAAGATATAAATGTCTAGTATAATATAAAATATATGCAGAGTATTTGAAAGATATTGATAATATTAAATACAAGTTATAATACATTGTAATTAGGAATGTCTTGAAGTTATAACAAACATCTAAAAAATAACTTCAAGACATTCCTAATTATAATGTATTATAACTTGTAATTAATATTATCATTCTCTTTTAAATATCATTCAAATACTCTGCATATATTTTACATTATGTCTTTCTACAACTTGTACAACCTAATTTCACTAAAAATTTAATTTTATTTATAAATATTCTTAAACGTTCCTTATTAAACAATTTAAAATGTTTTCAATTTTTTCTAAACATATTCAAGCAAATTAAAACAAACTAAAAAACTTCTTTTTTTCTAAACAAACCACTTATCCCAATTTTTCTGTTGTCAAGTAAGTATGTTGAAAATGGAGGGAAATGCGATTTGATTTTTGGTTCAAGCGTGAAAGGGTGTCTAATTTCCAGATAAATCTCGCGTGAAATAGGCTATTTAAGTTTTATTGTTCTGCACAGCGTGTTACTTACTACCCATCTTGAATCTGACAGTGGCGTGTCGCGGATTGTTGCTTGTATAAACCGTACCTGTGAATTGTTCTCGTCGCTCGGTATAACACTCACTGGCCAGGTATAACACGAATACATTCCCATGTGAAATATGTAGAGCAGAGCCAATGTATGATTGGTCAAATCGGTAACGTTAACTTTCTCTTTTAGTACCGCGTCTTACTACCCGTTCGGGTTATACGCTTATGTACTAATTACTATAATGTTTTTTTTTAAGGATTATGAAGGTTATATTTAGAGGAACTGTATTTACATTTGCGTGGAGGGAGAGTAGAAAACCCATTTCGGGGAAAAACACCCTCAATACACCCGATCTAGATTCGAACCTTGATCATCGGCAGTCTAGTCTATTGCGAGAGTAGCGCGTTAGAACCACGCGGCCACCGAAGCGGTTTGACCTAAAGTTCAATAGAAAATAATCGGTGAAGTTTTAAAAAGCTCTGCTTTCACTGGCAACTCTCCACGGCACGCATTTATCTACTAATCACGCTATGTGTTAAGGAGGAGATAGGTTGAAATTAGACGAATTATACCTGCATTTGTGTGGAGGGTGGAAAACTAACTAGGAAACTATCCCCTCATTGCACTCAACCAAGATTCGAACCCCAACCTCCCCGTAATCGGCAGTCCAGTTCATTGCGAGGGTAGACTGTTCAACCACCGAAGCAGGGTACAAGTGTTAGCACCCTTGGAACTGTACATAAGGTTTTATCTCCAACCGCACCGAGCATATGTCCAGATTCTGTCGGGTGTTGTTTTTACTAAAAAAAAAAAAGCCTTCAGAAATAATTCCCTGGCATCCATTTCACCTGCGGCCATGTGATTGAATTGCGATAAATAACAGGGTGGCCCGGGAACTAATCACCTAAATGCAACAAGGATGCAACTCCTTTTTTGATTGAGAGTAGTAGTAGCCTTTCCTTTAGGGAAGAAATGACTTATTCGCTGGTGTCGTACAAGGCAAAGAGGACGAGTAAATGGGATTGGGAAGACCACTGTTGCGACTTATTGATGACCTCAAACAAGGTTTTAGATGAAGTTTCATGATCTAAAGAATGAATCCGCTGATAGGACATGTTGTATACTCGATTTGGACAAAGAAATGGACCTGTCGAAAGACAGAACAGCTATTAGTAATAATAAGCCTTTTCCAAGTGTTTGAAGAGGACATTTTCATTGAGCCAGGATTTGTAGGATTTTGAGAGGGAGAGACTTAAATAAAATATAGTGTTTTTTTTTTGCGGTGGACATTGATAACATTTTACCATACTATAGTGTTATTTTATATGTATTGTCGCCCTCGGTGCTATTGGCGTAAAGTGCTNAGTGTTTTTTTTTTGCGGTGGACATTGATAACATTTTACCATACTATAGTGTTATTTTATATGTATTGTCGCCCTCGGTGCTATTGGCGTAAAGTGCTAGGCTATGGACCCGATGCTCATGGGTTCAAACCCAACCGAGGTCGACATTTCTTAGCGTTTTAGCGTTAAAAATCCACAGCTCAACTTCTTTCGGAGAAGAAGTAAAGCCATCGGTCCCATGTCGAGTGTGGCATGTAAAAGAACCCTGAAAGGTATGTGTAAATAACTTTTCCGGCAAAATTGGTAGGCCCTTTGCCGCTCGCTCATAGACATTCTTGTGTGTTGATATAATCAGTCGGTTAAGAAAGCGCACGTTAAATATCACAAATCAATAAAAAAAATTAAAAAGTTGTAAGTATTAATAATAGGTTATCTATCAAAAGTGACAGCTGCAGACCACAGGACTTGACGTATGAACAAGTGAAAGTATATAGAGTTATTTTTCTAGCTGCCAGTTATGGTTCTTCCAATGAAGACTTGTAGTAGAACTGCCTTAAAACAGTAACTAGCAGAGCTATTTCAACACAGTGGTAAGTGAACTACTTCAATAAAGAAGATGGTGGAATTTCTTCTAGATGTCCAGTTAATTGTTTGTGTATTCTTAATAGCTACGAAGCTGACAGTTGGGGAAGTTGTTGAGAATTTCTTCAAAGGGTACGCAGACCCTAAGCCCGAAGAATTTTATACAAAAAAAGTACATATAGGTAAGTATAAATATTACTAATTAAATCTGACCAAACCTAACAAAACTTTAGTTTCCTTGCGTATTCCGAAGAGTAGATTTAGTTAAGTTAAATAGCATTGTTACACTCGAATTCTCATAAAAAGTGAGCTAGTAAAGTTACTAAACTACTTTCACATATGCATACGTCAAGTTACGGGATCTGAAGCTATCGCTTTTCATTATAGATATTATCATTACCCAGAAAATACCACCAATAGTATTGTAGCACGCCCCTTTTGATGAAAATTATCAATATCTATCTATAAAATAACGCTAATAAAATAGTAAAATGCTGAATGGAAATTATATATGTTTGTCGTTTCTAAATAGACCTTTATAAGGAAATAATTGGACTATATAATCAGTAGACACAGTTAAAACCTATTAAGACTATACGAGACAGTGTTGCCAGACATTCCGATTTTTACTAACTAAAAATCAATGTCCCCCGCGGGATTTAAAAACCACCAATTTTTTGGGAGAATTTTTACTTTAACGCATGGTGGGGTTGCAGTAAGTAATGGAACTCTGCTACCTACAAAGTAAATAACCGAAGATAGCAGTATCAAGAAGGATATTGTTATAAGTATAATAGAGCAGGCGAAAAAAGTTTTTCATAACAAGAAGACACTACTAACCTCGATTAGCATGGATATGGAAGTCAGGAAAAGGTTTCTAAAAACACATATTTGGAGCATTCCGCTTTATGGACGCGGAACATGGACTATTGGAGTAAATTAAAGGAAACGATTAGAAGATTTGAAACATGGTGGTACAAAAGAATGTTGAAAATATCAGGAATAGAGATGGTATCAAATACAGAAGCTCTAAGAAAAGCAAATGAAGAAAGAAAACTTTTGAAAGATGTACAGCAAAGAGAAGTTAACATGATAGGACATATACTGAGACATGATAGTTTGACGAAGATGATTAAAGAAGGAGATGGTGAAGGGAGAAATTCAAGAGGGAGACCAAGATTGGAGTACATCAATCAGACAGCGGACAATGTTGGTAGAAGAAGGCACAAATATGATTTTTTTTTACCAAGGACAGGCAAAAGTAGAGAACTACTGTAAACCAATCGCAATATTGATGACCTAATGATGATGATGGATGGTATTCCTGTGAACAAAAGCAAGTTTATTTTATCACGTGGTAAATGGTTGGCAAGAGTGGAGCATGATCACGAGTGGGGTAGTGTGTTTTGTGTGTGTGCCAATTTCAATTCTGTTCATAATGTGATTAGCTCGTTTGAAATATTAGCGAAAGATCTAACGAGCTAGCTATCACAGAAATGCACACCGAATTATACCTGTTTTGATCTAGATAGCAATCAAGACTTCAAGACAAATTCTATTAATTTCAAGCAAAGTAACTTATAAATAAACAAAAAGATTCACAGAAGAAAAAAAAAATTCTGGTTGATCTTTCTATAAAAATTGTTTGGATAGTTTGAAGATCGTTACGATTTTTCGTATGAAAACTTTTACTAAACTAGATTTTGTGAATATGACATAAACAGGATATAAACTACTCTGCGAAACTTAAAAGCGCTAAGATTATTTTGAATATGATTGAAGAAATTATGATGGATCATTTATATGAAGAGTTTAACTTAATAAAACCATCTATGGAATTCACAATGAAAAATACGAAAAAATTGACATAAATTAAATGGGGACAGTTATTCCAGGAAAAGGATGTAAGAAAATTTTCAAATTAGTTTAAATATATTTTGAACATATCGACATCCAACCACTTTGTAGAGAAAGTATTTTCTCAAAATGAATCTGAAAATAATGGTCTGATATGATAAATGAGTGTTTTGTTCAACTTTAAAATCGGAGTTGCTTGTACAATTTAATTTGTACATGTCTTGTAACGAATTTTGCAAACACATAAAATAAGAAAAGATCACTCTTGCACGGCTGAGATTATCTTCAAAATATAAGTAAAACATATAAGAATTGTTAATAATTAACGAATTTTTTTATAATTTTTATTATTATGACGTTTGCGAATTAAAAAAATATTGTATTTACAATGGAACCTCGCCTATCCGGCCCTCATTGCTCTGGATTTCCGTTTCATCCGGACTGAAATTTCGCATTAATTGTGGAGGTGAAAAATCTGCGTGACCGCGCGCCATTCGCCAAACGTCACTAAAAATTAGCACAAC
>CABFWB010006843.1:7849-27957 GCA_902151455.1 Timema bartmani
GGGGGGGGCTTAAGCTTTCCTTATCACGCTGCAATACTTACTTATTTTTTTAAATTTTAAATATAAAAATGTATAAAATTGTGTCTATGTGATTTGGATTAAATTTGTTATTAACAAATTTGAAACATCAATATTGGAGTTAACAGAAATAAAAATGATAAAATGTAAATTTTTTCCCCATTCCTTACCTAAAAGTTTAATTTTCATTTTGTTTTGTTCAATAAACTTGTGAAAAATATATAATGTTTCTTTTCAATGGGTTCAGCTACAACTAAATTTTAGTTTTTGTTAATTCCCCTGAAATTTTGTTATTGCAAAAAATGGGCCCTTGAAACTCATATAATCAGTTTAGAATTGTGTTAAAATGTTCTAAAATCCCTTCTTATAAGGTTAAATTCCTGAAATTTTCTCTCTAGCTCAAGGGGGGGGGAGGGGATGCCACACTCCCGGCAGATAGAACTCCATTCCACCCCCCATTTGGAAAACCCACCTGGGCACCCTTGTATGAGGAGAAATATCCTAACTCTTCAATCCCTTGGCCCAAGCCATGGTTTCCTCAGGCTCCATGAGGCGATTTTACAATATTCTTCATTTATTTACCACAGTGTAAAAGAGCATCAGTATAGAGGATTTCCAATCAAGGACATTAGCCAAAGGCGCGGCCAGAACATGTGATGTTTTCCGTTTGTTTTATAGTTTTATGTTTGTAAAATTTAACTGTAGTTTAATGTTTATAATATTAGTAAAACATGTATAAGGGATCCAGCATGTTTTTTGTTGGGGTTTTTTTTCCTGGTTCAAGGGCTACTTTTGTTTAGAAAGTTTGGGAGCCCCTGGTCTGAGGTGACTCTTCTTCGTCTACATTCCACGAAAATATTATTTTTAAGTAGTCGGAATAATACTTTCTCGACACTTTTTTTCATGTCGATTGCTTGGAACTCGTCGTTGAAGGCTCTTCTTCATCGGCAAATTTTCACATTTTAAAAACTATTCGCGAATCACAATTTGGGAATCATTGCCCTAGATTGTTTCCCCATTATTTCTCCCTGCAAATACGGGTACTTATCCTCTGAGTTATACCTTTTCCTCCCTAGCCCATCAGTGTTAATATGCGGATACCACTAAAGGAGGGATGATATGTGGAATACGGGAGCTGTGAACGCCCGATGTAGCCTTGGGTCGACACCAGGACCTGTTATATATATTTTTTAATCTGTCCCACGCTCGGCTAAGGCAAGCACATTATCACAATCAGTTCAAGGTGGGGTTACACCTGCACAGGTACTGGCCATCGTGTGTCTGGCCCTGTCCGTGCGCTTCTACCAGAACTTCTCGAAGCCCATGGATCAGAAGGCCTCGTCGTATCGGGAGAGACTGCCGTACTCTGAAAGTCTGAAGGACCTGGACGACGATAACTCCCCTACCTTCGCACCGAACTCGAGGGATACAAGGGACCAAGGACTCCCGACGCTCGTGTTTGCCGCGTTCTGGGCGGCCTGCGCCTGCACCATCCTCATCTTGGTGGCATCCATCGCCGCCATCTGTTGGGGCAAGCGGTTTTGCAACCTGATCGTGAGTACAGTTTCATCAAACGATTGACCGCCGTGTTGGTGCCCGACCCTCTTTTTAGTCCTGGCCCGGTTTTATTGAGGATAGTGTTTATCTCAGGCGTTGATGCAGTTACTCTTACGTAAACTTGTCACCAAATAGTTCAGGTACGATACTTTAGTTCCATCGGTAGCGTATTTGCCTTTTGAGCTAAGGGTCCCAGTTTAAATTCCTGGCATGTTTAAAAAGATATATTACAATTTAAATGTGGGTTTCTTCTTTTTTAGTGGTGAGTTAACGGTCGGGGTTGGGTGTTGTGTCTGTTTTAGAATGAATTTACTATAGGCCGTGAATGAATTATTGTCAAAGGCGTCGGAGTGAAATTTGTACTCAGGCTGGGTATAGTAAAAAGGCCTTTCTGGAAGGCCTTTCATCCTACTAAATATTACTATACAGTAGGATTCTGTTACGAAGTAAGGCCTTCCAAAACGGGTTTCCTAACAAAATCCTATATCTGACTAAAATTTAAATTTCCCGTTGTTCGTCCGCAGCTTATAGTGTTGGCCATCCTGGGGGCGGTCGCCTTCCTCGTGTTCGGAATCCTGTTCGTCCTGGCGTACAAGGACAGGTACCCCAAGAGGGCAGTCAAACTACTCATGGTGTTCTGCTTCATCCTGGCTGCGGTGTTCCTCGTGGACCTCATATACTGCTTCTGCATACGGGGGAAACGTCGGACGTAAAGTCTTTCACAACCTGACAGGCAATTCTTTGGGTGACGACAAAGAAATAAAGTTGGGGGGAGACTTTTCTGTCGTGTGTCTAAAGTGCCGTGTTTATAGTTTAGAAGATTGATAGTCAACCAATCTCCCAGTATACGAATGAGAGCAGTTCAGGTTGAATGGGGGAATGGTCAACCTCCGAATACAGCCTTTGGACTTCCTCTTACCTCTCTATCGGGCGGATAGGTTTATATAGTAACGTACGGGCTGCCACACTAACACGTGATTAAGAGCTGGATGACGACATTGACAAGACACTACTTTTGAGCCTAGCAAAGATCAAAAAATCTAAAATTTCCCTATCATTCTTACAATAAAACTGACCCCAATTTGTATAGCAATAAGTTATCAAAAACATACCCGGACCAATCGCTGAAGAAATGGAAAAGACCCGAGTTTTCTTGGTTAACTGAAGATGTTTTAAGCAGATCCTTTTTAAGTTTGATAACGTTCAAATGGAGGTTCTTATTACAAAAATAAAAAATCATGTTTTATGGCAAATAAAAAAAAAGAAGCGACAAGATAGGAAGGACTCTTGCAATCTTTTTAAAAAGTCAATTTTTTGCCGAATATTACAAAATGTTTACGAAGTATGAAATGTAATATTAAGTTATTTAAATGTGTAGTTGTGGTTGTTTTGTTGCTATTAACGTAAGTTTTAAGATTAAGTTATTTAAATGTGTAGTTATAGTAGTTTTTGATGCTACTATTATAGTTATTTAAGTTTTATATGTATGTGAAATAAATTTTGTATTTTTACCATTGCAGAGTTTAAAGTTGTTTTTTTTTCACTATTTAGTTGCAGTAAAAAGCTATAGAAACAAATAAAAGGTACAAACATTATGTGTAATTGGTGTAAACTAACATTGGTACGGATAAAACCGTGTACCGGGCTGGTTTCATAGTCAGGCTTAGAACGCCTCAAGTGCGAAGCTATATTAAATACAAGACGACACCAACATAAAACTCGAATGGAATGGGCCAGTTTCGCATAGTAAGCTGTCCCATTCCATTCTGACCTATGTAGGTAGGTGTAATCTTGTATTTAGTATAGCACCTCTCTTGAGGTGTGCTAAGTCTGACTATGTAACTGGCCCATTCCATTCTGATCTAGGTAGGTAGTCATCTTGTATTTAGTATAGCACCTCTCTTGAGGCGTGCTAAGTCTGACTATGAAACCAGCCCTTCAATTGAATTAAACTAGGGAGTCATTGCAGCGATGGCTGCAGATTATCATAATGGTTTCATCTTATCGCGCTAAAATGATTTCAAAATGTATATATTGAGAAATGTTTAGTTAAAGGTTTACTCGTCAATTACTTCCCATAGACTTTGCGATTTCAGTGTTTAATTTTTAGCCATCTATCTTAAGTATATCTATAACTATATATATATATGGAGTAAAAACTTGGGACTCTTAGGAAGAAAGAAAAGAAATACTTGGAGATCTTTTAAATGAGGTGCTGGAGAAGACTTTATAAAATCAGGTGGACATACAGAGTGACAAATGAACAAGTCCTAAGAAGAGTGGGTGAGAAAAGTCATTTTGGATGTGACTATTAGGTACAGAGCAAGCTGGATTGGACACATCCTTAGAAGGAACTGTCTTCTGCATGACGCCATAGGAGGAAAGGTTGAAGGAAAGAGGAGTTTAGGAAGAAGGAGGATTCAAATATTAGATGACTTGAAGGAAAGAAGAAAATTCTAAGAGCTCAAGGAGGAGGTAGGAAAGGGCATATTTGCGGTCTAAGTTCACTGACAAAAGGAATGAATCTGTCGTAAGACAAAACAGCTCATAATAATCTATTTTTGCAACATACCACTCAAGTAAGAATTGAGTTATTTTCAACCAAAGATTTTTTTTACCAATACACAATCGTCCACAAATTATTGTAGGCATGAACCACTGCGCACACAGTAGAAAAGCTGGGAATACTCTTAGTAAAATCTGATTTTCATTGATAGCTACTATTTTTCCAGAAATTCTCTACCCATGATTTTTAAATGAGTGTCTGTTTGACTAAATCGGTTCAGTTGTTTTCTCGTAATTTTAACTAGTACCAAAAATGGGCTTATAAAATTATATGTAATGGATTAAATAGCCAAGCTATTACAGTAAACCTAGTTAAGTATGGTTATAGCTGCATATACATAAATTCCATTCACGGTAGGAATTACTCTCTGAAAGGTCTTTTTTCCTACCAATATCCTACTATATAATAGATTTATGGTAGGGAAAAAAGGCCTTTCAGAAAACAATTCCTACGGTGAACAGACTTTATATTGAAAAAATGACACCTGGACACGGGAGTCGAACGCGGGACCTTTGGCTTAGTACGCCAATGCTCTTACCACTGAGCTATCCAGCTTTCAATTTAAATAATATTATATTTAGATGCAGCTCTAACCGTACTTAACGACTATAAAAACGACTATTTAATTCATCATGATATGTGCATTCTTACAACTGTCAAAGTACTAACTGTCAGCATAAAGCCCTTCCGAGTTGAAGGTGGCTTTGTTATCTGATGACGCGTGATCTTAATTGATCAAACATATGTATCTGACGATTTTCGCACGTCAATCACAGACTCTGCCTTAAAATATGAGTGTTAAGAGCATTGGAAAAGTTCATCTCCATATAATGTGTTGTATCTCCAGCCCTATGCAATGATATAATGTTGGAGCAGCAGCATAAACTCCGACCTTGAGTCACCGGTTGCTCCGAATAGCCTATGGATCTACATGTCCATCACAGACTCTGCCTTAAACTAAGGGTTCGGCCAGACTGACAAGCGTGTGAGCGAGCGAGCAAGCGCGTGATTAGCAGATAGCTCTCGATAGTTGTTGACGAGGAGGTAAAGGTTCGAATCTTGGCTCAGTGAACTGAGGGTGGTTTTATGGCAAGTGATTTATTGTTGTGGTTTTCCCATTCTCTATCCACGCTAATAGTGATTTTTATTTGTAAAGGCCTACTTTGATTATAATAATGAAGTATTTTAACTTATCAGTTATATATAATTATAATCTTACGAATTAAATTAGGCCGTTTGTAGCAAGTGTGATAAACCTATCGATATTAATAAAAATGTCAAAATGAGACGTTTTCCTAGCGCTTAATGAACCAACATACAATAATATTGCCTAGCGCCTGTAAATTAGACTGTACCGGCTCGTGCGCGCGCGCTTGAAAAATAGAACCAGTTCTATCTTTCAAGCGCGCGCACTCGCTCGCTCCAGTCTGGCCGTACCCTAAGGGTGAGGAATGACAGTTCCTGAATAGCTAACGGGAAGAACATTGGCACGCTAATCCATCCCAGATTTGATTCCCATGTACATGTGTTTTTTAACCATAATTAATTCAAACGAAAATATTACTGTCACATTGGAAAGAGGAACATAGTTCAAAATGTACCATGTTCTCGGATGTTGTTTACCTGTGACATAGCGCCAATTTAAGATAGGAGTTCCCATTTTAATGTATTTACACTTTATTCGTCGAGTTTTATAAATTTAACAATGAAACAAAACCCTTATATTCTTAAATAATTCTAGAAATATTTGTACATGCAAGGAGATTTTTTGTGGGTCCGTTTTTTTTATCGTCTACAACTCAGGATATTTGGTTTATTCACGAAAATGTTCAGTATGAATCTTCCTTCAAGGATGTAGAAGTCTGTGGAAACATGTCTATCTACAATAGGAAACAAGAGAAAGTTAATTTTGAAATGTAAGTTAATGTTTTTCGAACGCAAATAGGGTGAGTGTGTAAGCGAGTCAGCGGAAGAGGGGAAGAAAAGAAGCCTCGCAAGGCTAACTGCTCATATTCTTCTCTCTACTTCTATTTTGTACATTGGCGTCTTTGTGTGATAGTGATTTTAAGCACGGCAAGATAACTTTAATGATAGTTAATGTGTAGGCTTATTTTATGTAATTAATTCTCGTTCTACCCCAACCATGATTTAGAAGCAGGAACATAATAAGTCTATAATTTTCATTAAATCACAAACTCATCCAAAAACGCTCCTCATTCCTCCCTGGACCTTGGCTATATTCTGGCGGAGGAATAATTTTTTTTAGAATTCAATGCCGGTATGTCTACTGTATTCAGTACAATAATACATTCTCAGTGTTTTTATTGATTTGTAAAAAAATATCGTAGACGGGATAGTGTTTTTTTTCCCCCATGTCAATATATCCTATTCCTCGGTCCCTCATTTGGTAAAATATTGGGTGGGACGCGTACCTGAATCCCCCATAGGCCGTGACACCGGTGCCACACCCCAACTTTCATAAATACAGCTTAGAGTTTCACCGTACATGTTTGTTCTAGACCCAGCATCATTCACCCATTCAGACCTTGTCGGTGACGGTGAGAACTCTGTGAAGATTACATTTAAAGTTTGTTCAGCGTAGGAATTGTTTTCTGAAAGGCCTTTTTCCCTAACAGAAATCTATTATATGGTAGGATATTGGTAGGAAAAAAGACCTTTCAAAGAGTAATTCCTACCGTGAATGGAGTTTACTTACTTATGGCAGAACGCCAATGCAGCAAGAGTACATAAATTTGAGAGGTGGGCTGCAAACTGTTTTGCACTACTCTATTTAAATTTAAATTTTACCTCATGCAGTACTAGATCATGGGTCCCTTACGTTGAGCCTGGTTAGAATGCTATTTTAGCCATTGGATAAATAGACAACAAAAATAATAAGCCCGGGAATTTTGTTTAAGGTTGTTCAATTGGTTGAAAAAACTTATAGTGGAATGTTATTTTGTATTTTTAATATTCCACATTGAATGGTTTCCTGGTGAAATTCCAAAACAATTTTTTTGAATATAATGATTTTTATTAGAATCTTGCAGACTATCAAACTCAAAAATTATTTATAGGGCGATGTTTCATTTCGATCTAAAATTAGCTTTGCCAACACCGGAATGTAATAAAGAAATTAGTTTGAAATGAATTTGTCGTTCACCTGCATTAAAAGTTTGTATTTTTAGCAATTTTATCTTGAAAATTAACAAAACTTAAAACCCTCATCGTCAGGGGCTCTTAATGATATTTGAAAGTGGGGAGGGAGGGGGCTCAACTGAGAGGGAATCCAGAGGTCCTAGCAGGGTAAAATTTTAGACCGTGGATGACTTTTGAAGCTATTTGAAGGAGGTTTATTTTTCACGGATAGTATATTTTATGTCTTGCTTTGTCATTATATATAATAACAACAGAGTAGGAACGTGTGTAGGGAAGAACGTGGTACTATCCAGTGATATTTGTGTAGTAAAGGTAATAATTAGTAAAAAAAATAAGGGTGTTTTAACGTTCTGGCTCCCAAGCCAAAAGGGGAATCGGAAGCCCTCCTCCGAAAATTTTCCAAAACTTGGATTCCCTCAAAAGCTATTTAGAGTTGTCCACACTTGGAAAAAAATTTACGAAAATTATACTCGTCTAAATGTTATTAAGACCGGTTCTAACCTAAAATATTTTTTTAAATTTGGAATTTTCTAAAAGCTACTTGAAGTGTTCAAGCTAATAATCACTGAGCGAATACCTGCCTTCTGTCCTGATGGCTGGTCCCGCCCACCTGCACGACATTTTCTCTTCCAATACTTCACTGTGAAGTAAGAGGCTCGCTACATAGCGCTCTTAAATGTGAAATCACTAAATAGGCACTAAAGATGGCAGGCAAATAGACACTAAAATAACAAAAATAGGCACATAATTTGGCATTATAAATTAATAGAGTGGAAGACCATTTTGGAAAAACCACCCCCAACTGGCATTCTATCCTTGATATCCCCATCATCGGCAGTCTAGCCTACTGCGAGAGTAGCGCGTTAGACCATGCGGCCATCGAAGCGGGTTGTTCTAGGTTTAAATTAGTGTATATTATGTCGTGTAAGCGATATAATCAGTCGTTTCAGAAGGTACACTTTAACTACCTCAAATAATAATAACCGAAATGGAAGAACCATGTAACCGAAATTCAGAATTCAAGCAACCGAAAGGGGAAGAACCGGTGAAACCTATAGCTAACATTTCGGAAAGCGAAGAAACCGGTACAAACGAGTAACAGAAAAATCGAACCGTCAAAAATTCATTATTCATATAATTTACTTTTGTGTTAGCCAAGTACAATCTTAGTGTGACAATGCAGCGGGAACCACTATCTATATCGGAAACCTCAACGTCAGGAAAAGCGGTAAAAGGAACTATCATGTAATGTAACACACTCGTGCGGTGTTGAGTATTTAACTACCACTCGTGGTTGGAAGTACTTAGGAACACGGCGCGTACGTTTAGTTCTAGTGAAGTACACATACATTCAAGAGATTCAAGAGATTCAAGAGATTCAAGAGAAGAAGTTTGGAACCAAGTGTTTCCCTCTCTGTCCGCCGCATTGCTGTCGTCTGTCGACATTTACCTTGTGGGACTGAACAGCTTTCCGACAGCACTGTAAGTACAAAGGGAAATACTTGGCAAAACTGGAAGTGCACATTCCATTAGTTTTTGCTTTTTTATTTTAGAAACTGCGATAAATACAAAACTCATATATGTCTGTATATATATATAATAGCGATATTTATTCTAAAAAAAAGCTAGATGGTTGCCCAACTTTATTTTTGTGTGGAATATAACTAGACAAGAAATTAGTTTTTCTAGATCCGATTAAAAAAAGTTAAAATTTTGAATACATTTTTACTTTCTCTCTATCTTACAGGTAGAGAAAGTATGGTGATCGTCAAAAAAATCGAAATCGAGATTTTGATGAATTTTGACGTTTCATGACTCCCTGAATCCGAAAAAGTTGTTTTTGAATTTCCGTCTGTCTGTCTGTCTGTCTGTCTGTCTGTACCTCCAACTAGAGCCTAAACTATTTTACCGATTGAGCTGAAACTTGATATCTAGGGTTTTCATAGGGTTGCCCCGAGGGGTTTTTGGAATTGGATATCTACCCCTAAAATTAAGGGTAGTTTACTGAAGGGAAAAAAGAGAAAAAGTCGATTTTCTCAAAATCGGCTCTAACGATTTTGATTAAATTTCATTTATGAACATTAATAAATATTCCAAACAAAATGGCTACTCTCAATATTTCGGCAAAATGGCTTTAAGGGCTCCGGTCTGATGCGTAAATTAACATTTTTTATAATAGCTCCGAAACTATTTGAGATATGAAATTACTTAGCATTACAAATATGTATATATATTTATAATACAAATATTTTATTCGAAACATATTTTTATAAAATCAATAATTTTCAATCTATACGCAATTATATATATATTTTTAGCTTTTTGGACATTAAAGCTTAAGTATTGCGATCGTAAAAAAAACTAACCTGAAATGTTGATGGATTTCGACGTCTCATGACCCCCCGAACCCTAAAAAATAGTCTTTGCAATGCCGTCTGTCTGTGTGTCTATTAAAACTTAAAATTAAGGGTAGTTTACTGAAGGGCAAAAAGAGAAAAAGTCGATTTTCTCAAAATCGGCTCTAACGATTTTGATTAAATTTCATTTATGAACATTAATAAATATTCCAAACAAAATGGCTACTCTCAATATTTCGGCAAAATGGCTTTAAGGGCTCCGGTCTGATGCGTAAATTAACATTTTTTATAATAGCTCCGAAACTATTTGAGATATGAAATTACTTAGCATTACAAATATGTATATATATTTATAATACAAATATTTTATTCGAAACATATTTTTATAAAATCAATAATTTTCAATCTATACGCAATTATATATATATTTTTAGCTTTTTGGACATTAAAGCTTAAGTATTGCGATCGTAAAAAAAACTAACCTGAAATGTTGATGGATTTCGACGTCTCATGACCCCCCGAACCCTAAAAAATAGTCTTTGCAATGCCGTCTGTCTGTGTGTCTATTAAAACTTAAAATTAAGGGTAGTTTACTGAAGGGCAAAAAGAGAAAAAGTCGATTTTCTCAAAATCGGCTCTAACGATTTTGATTAAATTTCATTTATGAACATTAATAAATATTCCAAACAAAATGGCTACTCTCAATATTTCGGCAAAATGGCTTTAAGGGCTCCGGTCTGATGCGTAAATTAACATTTTTTATAATAGCTCCGAAACTATTTGAGATATGAAATTACTTAGCATTACAAATATGTATATATATTTATAATACAAATATTTTATTCGAAACATATTTTTATAAAATCAATAATTTTCAATCTATACGCAATTATATATATATTTTTAACTTTTTGGACATTAAAGCTTAAGTATTGCGATCGTAAAAAAAACTAACCTGAAATGTTGATGGATGTCGACGTCTCATGACCCCCCGAACCCTAAAAAATAGTCTTTGCAATGCCGTCTGTCTGTGTGTCTATTAAAACTTAAAATTAAGGGTAGTTTACTGAAGGGCAAAAAGAGAAAAAGTCGATTTTCTCAAAATCGGCTCTAACGATTTTGATTAAATTTCATTTATGAACATTAATAAATATTCCAAACAAAATGGCTACTCTCAATATTTCGGCAAAATGGCTTTAAGGGCTCCGGTCTGATGCGTAAATTAACATTTTTTATAATAGCTCCGAAACTATTTGAGATATGAAATTACTTAGCATTACAAATATGTATATATATTTATAATACAGATATTTTATCCGAAACATATTTTTATAAAATCAATAACTTTCAATCTATACGCAATTATATGAATTTTTTTAACTTTTTGGACATTAAAGTTTAAGTATTGCGACCGTAAAAAAAAACTAACCTGAAATGTTGATGGATGTCGACGTCTCATGACCCCCCGAACCCTAAAAAATAGTCTTTGCAATGCCGTCTGTCTGTGTGTCTATAAAAACTTAAAATTAAGGGTAGTTTACTGAAGGGCGAAAAGAGAAAAATTTGGTTTTCTCAAAATCTGCTCAAACGATTTTGATTAAAATTCGTATCTAGGCGTTGATTAAGATTATAAATAAACTGGCTATTTTCATTTTCCTATGAAAATGATTTTTAGGGTACTTTACAGAAGCGTTAATTTCCGTATCTCCACAACTATTTGAGAAACTAAACAACTTATCATTGCAAAATTGTAGGACTATTAGAAATAAAAAACTTTTATTTGACATATATTTTTATAAAAGCAACAGTTTCTGAGATATTTGCAAATATATTAATACAATTTTGTGAGCTTTAGTTGTAAACATATACTACTTAAGTCTTAACGCAATAATTCTCCAATGCCATAGAGTAATTAAATATAAGTATCTAAAAAAGTATGTTATTTTTCCTTAAAGCTCTTAGGAGAAATGTTTGCATAGCAATGATCTATCTCCATTTTAGACTCAATAGTCAATATTTACATTTTTTATTGGTCAAAATGTATAAATGAATAATTAAATATCAATGCGATGACTTGAAGATCTGCAACACCTTATAAAATGTTAAAATTTTAACCAGAAATCGAAATTTTAATACGAAGTGTTGACCCTTGTGGAAGACATTAAACTGTTTGAAATGCTCTTAGGTGGACAAAGATGCGCCTCTTTTCTCATTGATTATATATCATTGTATATTATTTTATGCGTGTTCTTATGTGGAGTGGTGATGATACAATGTACATTATTCCGTTCAGAAATCTTACGAGTTTATAGAAAGAGAGAGAAAGTCTGTGCGGTGCGCCGTACCATTTATTTTTGTCTTGAATTGACTCCAAATTTTGGTTGTTCAAAGACCAAAATGCCCAAGAAACCAAAGGTAACTGATATAGGTGCGTAAAATGGATATTTGTGAATCGAATTAAGTAATTTAATAAGGGGGGTCACAACACAAATTTTAGTGGCATTTGTATTTTTCTCCTCCCCTGTTTGTTCTCCTACTGCCGGACAGCTTCACCCAGTAACGTTATAAAGTCACTTTGTTTCTAGTGTTTATGATATTATAGGGCCTTAAAGTTGAGAGTTTAGGGCGCACGAGTTAAAGGCAGTGTTTTTGAAGTTTTTATATAAACTTTTTTCCGGTAGAAACATAGAATTTAATTATTTTTTTTCTTCACACAACCCGCCTCGGTGGCGTAGTTGGCTAACGCGCCAGTCGTGTTGAGCCAGATCACAGAGGACGGGGAGATCGAGGTTCGAATCTCGGTCGGGTGAACTGGGGGTGGTTTTTCCTAAATGGTTTTCCACTCTCCCTCCACGCAAATTCGGGTTCACATCCTCTAAATTCAACCCTCCCCATTCCTAATCCATTAGCGTAATTAGTACTTAAGCATATAACCCGAACGGGTAGTAAGACGCGGTGCTAAATAATAATAAAAATTTAAAAAAAATTCTTCATATGGTGATATCAACAGTTGTTGAATATCTGTAAAGGGTGTTCTGGAAATTAATGACGTTTTCTCTTCATTTTAAAAAGTTTCTCATCTAATGAAGCCATGCTAATGCCAGACGTTAATATCAGCCCAAGTGAAGAAAATTAAACTTTATGTTTCTATTGGAGCAATATTTAATTTATTTTGGCCAAAAAAGAATATTTTGCTATAAAAACTGTAAAAACACTGACATTTTCTTACGTCTCTTACCCACCCAACCACCTTAAACAAGTGTGTTTGTAATTTTTTTTTAACTGTTCTTTTTTAACGCATCCATGCTCTATTAATAAGATTATTCGTTTCGCCACGGTTGTACAAGTTTTCCAGCCGCAATCCAGTGGTGGCGTGGTGTGGTGTGGTGTGGTAATAGGGGGATGAAAGTCAGGGTGTGAACCAAGGAAGGAGTAGTGTGTGTGACGTCATGACTCATGTGGAGACCTTGCCAGATCCGGACACGCCCACCAGTCCATCGACTATCTCCAGGCTCTTCAGGTAAAATAGTTTTATTTTATTTGTGTTTTATCAGGGGTTGGGTATACTACCTGAACTTTCTGAACAAAACTGATTTTATTAGCACACGACCTAGACGCTAACATATGGGGCCATACTTAAATTACGTAAGGCTTTTTTTTTTCAATGATTTTCGACACCCAACCACCCCCACCCCGTACTCCACGTAATGGATCGTAAGATTTTTTTCATCCGCCCCTACTCTTCTATCTTACGTTATTTTTTACGATTTGGTAGATATATTATTTTTAGACATAAGGGTTGGTATAAAAGCAATTGATGTGAAATTTTAGAATATTTTAATTGGAATAAAATTAGGGGTAACACATCATTCATAAGTAAATTAAATATAAGTGAAATTTTATAATTAATATATTGATTTTCTGGCCAAAAAAATTTTTTTTTTATCTCACCATAAAGAGTGATAAAAAAACCTTTCGTAAGATTAATTTTGATCTCCCACTCCTCCCACGTAATAAATAGAAACGTAAAAAAATACTAGACCCCCCTCCCCAAAAACCCTACGTAATTTAAGAACAGCCCCTTAGCTATAGAGCCAGTAACGAAGGGTGCGTGCGGAAGGTTTGGAGAGGGATTTGGGGGGCGCATTGAGGTTTTTGAGTCCCAAAATTTTGGACATATCTAGTGATGATGAGCTTTACCGCTTATCAAAATGTTTAAGTGACAAAAATATAATATGTATCTGATGGATTCTTTTCCTCATCAAAATGGTTTGCTTCCGTTCAATTAAGTGAAGATACATTAAAACTGACTAAAACATCAGAAAACTGACTAAAGTTATTTTTTGTCCAAATTCAACTTTGTCTGACAGCTAATCAGAGGTTTGTAACAGCTGACAGACCCGGACTCCCCTACTACTCTAATTTATATATTTTTCCTTTTGTGTCTAGAATTTTTAGATGAGAAAAAATGCAATTTGGGCAAAAATAATATATCCAAACACATATTTTTGGCAATTATACAAGTACAATTCATTGACAACATAATATAGAATGGAACGTCCGTTAGTCCGTGACAAAAAACAAAAAATAAGATGCATTCATATTAAATAATCAAAAATCAGACTCACGGACGATCTGAAACTCCTGGCAGACTCTATTCCTCTGGCTCACACTGGTATTTTTTTAAAGGTTGCTTTATATACTTTCACCCGGGCGAATTTTGTTACAGTTGAAGAAAAGTCAATCTTTCAGGCTGTCATTTTCTATGGATAAAATTGCAAACGACAGCCTTCCATCGGCCAAAGTAGATCGAAGATAGCCCCTTGATCAGTTTTAGCTTTGAAAAACTGCGTTCACCATTAGCAATCGTCACTGGCATGGTCAGCAATATCCAAAGTGATGCCCAGATGTCGGGGAAAGTAGTGATTATATTGTTTTCCTCTACGTATTGTAAAACATTTATTTTGGAGATAGAGACTTTTCTGTGTTTGGAAGTGTATGCCTGAAATGTTTCAATCCTTCCCAGAGTTCCAAACCGTTTATATCCGAGTTACTTCCGACCGTGAGTGTGTTTTGCTGGTTCATCCACTGAACCAATATAACTTTATCAGCTTCAAGGGCATTAACATTATCACATTGTGGTTGGCACAAGTCAAATAAAAAGCCCCATATATGTGTGTGGTCCAAAATTTGCTTTGCAGTGATGTGAGTGCAGTATGAATTATGACATAGAAAAAAAATTACATTTAAATTGATCCTGTGGGCTAGCATTTTCTGAATAATCGTCAACTTCATATATGAACTGTCTTTTCTTTTTTGGCTTACGTTGTGTTGTAATTGGTTCTAAGCCGTACTTTAGGCGCATTAAGTCTGACTATAAACTGGCCCATAATGTAATACGTCAAGGTACCTTTCAGAGTAAACGGAGTGTTACATAAACGGTCTGGTTGTTGTGTTTTCAGCCCAGATCCACTCCCCCGCCGCGCCTCCTTCACTTGGGCGGACCGTCATCCCAGCTTCCTACTGCCCCCTCACCAGGAGGATCCACCCCCCAACTACAGGGACGGCTTCACGGACTTCAGTTTCCTCGTCAAACTGCTACAACTGGTCAGGAGAAGTGCAGGAAACATATCGACTAGGGGCAAATTTTGTTCTGCTTACGCTTTTGTCTTAAATTCACCTCCTACAACTCTTGATACCCGAGCGCTCCTTCCCCCAACTATAACAGCTCGACTGCTTATTTACCTCCTGATACTTCCCCTTCTCCAACTAATTAGACCTGATACTTCCCTCCCTCCACTAAAACAGCAAGGCAACGAGCCGTTCACCCTGCTAGGCTGCTTGCTTACTACCTGATACTTCCCTCCCTCCCTACACTAAAACAGCAAGGCAACGAGCTGTTCACCCTGCTAGGCTGCTTGTTTACTACCTGATACTTCCCTCCCTCCCTACACTAAAACAGCAAGGCTGTTTACTTCCTGATAATTCCCTCCCTTCCTCCCACCACTAAAACAGCAAGGCAACGAGCCGTTCACCCTGCTACGCTGCTTGTTTACTTCCTGATACTTTCCTCCCTCCCTCCACTAAAACAGCAAGGCAACGAGCCGTTCACCCTGCTAGGCTGCTTGTTTACTTCTTCTTGACAGTTTCCCTGTTCCGTTTCTGCAAACACAAAATGCCTAATTTGTTTTTCCCCTGTTTGGTCTAGTAACTTATTCAACTGTCTTTCTATGACGATCCGACTATAATAGGGATATTAATAGATACGAGTGGTTCTAAGACCTCTTTATATACGAGTTATCTCAGGAATGTTAAGGGTACCACCTAAATGAAGGTAAATATACTCACAATGTGGTATTTCTTATGAGAACTACAGTCTGATGTATAATAGAAAATAACTTTTTTTTACCATTTTACTATAGATATTAATAAAACCATTTTCATAAAATATTCATACGTGAACTCATATGATCTGCAACTGTCTGGCTTTCCCTTTTCGTAACATTTCAAGTTAAAATACCTCCCATAAATTCTTCTTGGATTTGAAGTAGATATTTTACCCTGGTGATCAAGTTAAGACAGAAAACAATTTAATACTATTTTATTTTAATTAGTACATTATATTCATAGATGATTACCGTTGTTCACGCGGCTTAAGACGCCAGTCTCGCAATGTATGTAAAAATGTAAATAAATACGCGCAAGGGACTATATCGAACGCTTGGAGTTTTTGATTCAAAACACTTGAGATCTGTTACTAAACGAAAAAAACCTTTTCAATCAGCCGCCATATTGAAACGGATTGATAAGATTTAAAAACTATGTACATGCAATGTTCGGCCTAGGCTCAAAGAATTTCTTTCCCTGCCAACCGCTTCGGTGGGCGCATAGTCTAAGGCGTCACTCTCGCTATAGACAAGACTGCCAATGACGGGTAAATCGGGGTTCAAATCCCGGTCGGGTGTATTGAGAGTGATTTTTCCTAAATGGTTTTCTGCTTTCCCTTCACGCGAGTTCGGGTACACTTACTATAAATTCGACCTTCCTAATATCTAACACATTAGCGTAATTAGTGAATAGGCGTATAACCCGAACGGGTAGTAAGTCGCGGTACTTAGAAAAATTCCCTACCAAATTTAGCTAAAATTGGTTCACGCACTTTTGAAAATTGTCGTGGAAATAACTTTCTGATAGAGAGAGACGGACATAAAGAAATACCAAGTTGTCAAATAAAAACAACATCCACTATCTCGGAGTTTTTTTTTTCCACCCTGCAGTTGATCTCTATCGTGTGCACGGGCCTGTATTCCGTGGGAATTCTTCTGGTCCGTCATGACATAACCTCCCAGCTGCTGCCCTACGTCGTGTTCGCCTCCTATATGATCATCACCAGCGTCATCGTGCTGAGTTACGTCCTGGGACAGAAGATGGCTGAGCTACTGGTGCGTCTCCTATACCACCGACTGCGGTTATAAAATGTTGGGTTCAGGGGCCGAACACAATCATTGAAAAACATTCGACAGTAAGGAAGGCGAAAAGAGGTCAGGGTTTTTTTTACGTTTTTATAGTGAAACATTTCTTTGGTCAGAATAAATATTGCTCCGATAGAATAGAATTTGAATTTCTTCACATGATAATCTGATAATGACCATGATAATTAATATATGTCATGAGCATAGCGGCATCAGAAAAGAAACGTTTTAAATGAAGAGAACAAATTGTCATTAAATTCCAGAACACCCTTGACAGATATTCAAGAACTGTTTATATCACCATGTGAAGAAAATTAAACTCTTATGTTTTAACTGAATTTTTTAAATTTATTTTGACCAAAAATATGTTAAAATCTGTCAAGGAATTTAATAACAACTTTTTATCTCCATTTAAAAAGTTTCTCATCTGATTCCGCTATGATCATGATAGATATTCAACGACTACTGTTGATATCACCGTGTGAATAAAATTACTATGTTTCTACTGGAGCCTCTATTTATTTTGAACAAAAAAAAGTTGATATAAAAACTGCAAAAAACACTGGCCTTTTCTCGCGTCCCCTACATTCCCACCTTAAGTTCTCTATACACCAACGCGGTGGCGGTCAGATGTAACCTACGTTAACTTATGGATGAGTTCAGACCGGTACCGGACAGGCGGGCAACATCGCAGGCCAGTGAAACATTCCACCTCGCGGTGGCGGTCATATGTAACCTACGTTAACTTACGGATGAGTTCAGACCGGTACCGGACAGGCGGGCAACATCGCGGCCAGTGAAACGTTCCACAACGCGGTGGCGGTCAGATGTAACCTACGTTAACTTATGGATGAGCTCAGACCGGTACCGGACAGGCGGGCAACATCGCGGCCAGTAAAGCGTTCCACAACGCGGTGGCGGTCAGATGTAACCTACGTTAACTTATGGATGAGTTCAGACCGGTACCGGACAGGCGGGCAACATCGCATGTCCAGTTTTTAGAATTCACATGAATAGTGTAAGTGAAACTACATGGTGTTACACTCGAATGTAGTTTTAAATTAAATATAAAAACGCTATTAGTGTTGTCGCAGTTGATATATAAAGTATTAAATTCTCCTTCACGTTCACGAAGCACGTTAACTGTGTGAGTCCACATTTTCTTTTTTCTTTTTTCCTAAAATGATAAAAAAAGGAATGGAGGTATTTTCTTTGCTATCTTTTTTTTTATTTAATTTATTTGAAATATTTAACGTGCACTTTCTGAACCGACTGATTATATCAGAACACGAGAATTTTCTCTAAGCGAGAGCGAAAGGGCCTACCAATTTTGCCGAGAAAGGTATTTCCACAAACCTTCTAGAATTATTTTACGTGCCACAATCGACATGGTACCAATGATGGCATTACTTCCACTACTAAGGAAGTTGTGATGCGGATTTTTACTGCCCGAGAAAAATCCGTTGACCCCTTCTGGGTTTGAAACCATGAACATCGGGTCCTGACTATCACTTTACCCCAAGACCACCTAGGTCGACCTTGCTAATTTTTTATTTTATTGTTTTACGTTCCCTAAGATTTTCCCTATAGTATAATTATACAAGAGGAAGAAAACTGCCTGATTTTCTGCTCTTCTCCGTCAATGAATGCTGCCAGAAGTAAGGCTCCCTCTTTTAGTTGCGTTAAATTTGTAGACTCCGAGCCGTGAAGTGATTGCTTCCGTTGTGTGCGATTGTGATTTCCACCGCCATCACGTTGCTGTGTGAAGAGCTTTACTTGAGTGTTATGCTTTTGGGGATTCAAAGCACGGCTGACAATACAGTCGGACACAATGGTTACGTTAGTCTCAAAGTCATTAAGTTGTCATTTTAAATATCCATTGTGTTATAAAAAAAAATAATATTTAATTTGTTTTAAAGCTAATCAAGAAGAAGTGTTTTGGAAATTATATTCTTGATGGTTATTATCATTGAACTGTTGGTACGAGTCAAGTACCACGACCAGGTACAGTACTCGCTCGAAATTTTAACACAATAACCAACCAGAAAATACTGTACTCGCCGCTAGTTTAACTAGCTTTGTGAGGTGACCTGGCGGTCTAGGGGTAAGGTGTCAGACTTCTGTGCCGAGGGTCCGGGGTTCAATCCTCGGTCCCGGCACAGATTTATCTGATTGCCAAACCCTTCCTTCACCTCTGACAAGATGTGTATTAATCACAACTTGTGAATGTGTGGAATGCAAGGCCTCCACCGTGGTTCGGATTCCAAGTTAAACTGTAGGTCCTCCATTTCATCTCACAATCACCCTACCATTGCACATTATCGTAAGTGCGTATAACCCGAACGGGTAGTAAGACGCGGTGCTAATAATGATAATGAACTAGCCTTGTGTGACAGGGCTACTAGCCAATAGTAGGTCTTGAGCCAGTAAACCAGTCCCGTGTGAACCAGGCTTTATAGAGTAGTGTCCACGGCTGTCGGCAGATCAGAGTGTTCAACTCCCTGGCCGTGATCCTATTCCTGGTGACGGGTATCATCCTACTGGTGATCTGGACCGAGTTCCGCCAAAAAATGTTCGACGACATCCAGGACGACTACGACGGTAACATTGGAATCAACGGGGCCAACCTGTGTCACCAAGCCCTCAGCGTCGAGCCCATAGGCAACCTAAGCTGCTGGGGCACGGTAATCAAAGAGGTAAACATCGACAGCCTATCTCATCCCACGGATAGTAAGTAAATTAGATAATATTGTAGCATGCAGGGTTGACGTAAGCCTAAGAACTTACGGTGTAAATTGTTCTGAGTCAGCAGTTTACGTACTTGTACCAGGTCATGTTTCTAAAAATAGAGATTGTTTTGCCGATTAGCATAACATAGAGTATTGTCAAAACCAGTAACTTAAGGGAAACACCCCTTCTTTTTTTGGGTATATAACAGCAGCGAGTTTTATAACTTCTCAGGAGACGTGGTGGGAAGGG